>JBBIGA010027315.1:0-14112 GCA_037576975.1 Alestes dentex | reverse complement strand
GTAAGTATATGTCTGTACAGTATGTCTGTACAGATTGAATAAGGGGACAAAAACAGAAATAGCCTGTTTCACACAAATGGTAACATTCATTCGGAGCATTTTTATTTATCTGTCAGTTATCTTCTGTTTCTATAACAGTAAATTGTAATGGCTCAATCACAAATAAAGTTTTACACAATAATACACAATAACAGAACACTGCTAACACGTCCTAGCAATTATTAAACTAAGAGTATGCGATTAATAATGAATTAATAATTTACTAGTAAGCAGAAATATATTGTTAGTAAGTGAGATGAGAAAGTGTTTTTAATGTGTTTGTGTTCATATGGTCTTCTATAAATGGGTTATTTACTGTTTGTTGAGTTTAATGTTATTTCATGTGAATGTGCTAATTGTTACCTGTTTATAATGAGATGATTAACGCATCACAAAGACATTTTAGGTGTTCACACTACTGAAATATTAACTAACATTAATATTAATGAATTAAAAGTTAGTTAATATTGAACTTTTCAGTCAACAAATAATTCACTAACAGAACACATTTTCATTTAATAATGATATCTTTAATTTGTACATCATTATTAATTAATAATTGTGCACTAAAAATGTAATATTCTTGAAACAGTCGACCTGAAAATGAAATTTTGTTCAGACTGTGGTGAAATATGCTTGACAAGACACTTCTAAGTTCTCCTTGCTGTTCCTGATGTTCCAGGCTGTCTAAGCTAAGCACACGAAGAATGCAGCCTCAGTCGGGAGGAGGGGCGTGTCTGAATCGGTCAGGGCTGCGGGTTTTAATTTACCTCTCGATGTTCTCGATGTCCGTGGCCACGAGGCAGTAGGTCTGCTGCTCCAGTGGTGTGGAAGACGTGTCTTCCAGGATGGGAACATCAGAGCTATCCTCCTTATGACTCTCTGGCTTTGGTGCAGCAGAAGAATCTTTACCTGAATAACATCCACCAAGAAACATGGAGAACATTCTGCACTGAAACATCTTGAAGACCAACACCAGGAACTCCAGGCCAAACACTCCACCCAAGGAACACTCCACTGCACGCCAGACACTCCATACCAGACCGGACACTCCATACCGGACCAGACACTCCACTCCACACTGGACACTCAAATACAGACACTCAACACCAGACACCCAATACCAGGCCCTCCACAACGGACCACACACTCAACACAGAACGCCCCACATCAGACAATCCACAACGGATATCCTACACCAGACACTCCATTCCACACTGGACACTCAACCCCAGACACTCGACCCTGGACACCCCACACCGGACACTCAACTCCACACTGGACACTACAGACCAGGCACTCCAGACAGGACACTCCATACCAGACCCTCCACCCAACACCGGGCATTCCACTCAACACCAAGCACTTCACTCAACACCGTCCACGCAACACCGGGGACTCCACTCCACACTGGACAGTCAACTCCAGGCACTCAGTGCAGCACAAAAACACAAAGGCAGCAGACTGAAGCTTCAGCACTGGTTCTCCTGAAGACCTGCACTGTTTACCTTATAAACTCATTGGCCCACTAACCTCGAAGGGTCGGTTCTCACATCCCCTCTGTTACACTCCACCCATCTCTGTAGATACTAAATAAATAATTGATAAAATAGTAACCTAGCATAACCACAGGAAGATGGTGGCGTAACTAAGGTAATAGGTGTAGTGTAACCATGGAAAGGGGTGCAGTGCGAGGTTTATGTACCTCTCCTCTGGAGCTGCAGAGACTCGAGCAAACACACAGACTTTAGCATCTCCGTCAGGTACATCTCCAAACAGCACTGCAGCTGGATGAAGAGCCGACAGATCTCAGGGTGGATCTCCTCATCTTCCGGCCTGGTAAAAGGAGAGGAAGAGAGAGGAGGGAGAGATCAGGGTCAGGACAGAGAGAGAGTGGGGGGGGGAGGGTGATCAGAGTAAAGAGAGAGATACAGGCTCTTCTGCAAGTAGACTTCACACTGAACTTCCTGTTTCTTGAGAGTTGCGGTGCTGGTCCAGGTGTCAAGTGATGAAGGGCTGTGTACTGTCATACATCCCATGGTCCAACACACACCCACACACACACACACACACACACACACACAACTGGTTTTAAGGGGTACATTTACATGACCCCCCAACACAGACACCCCTGAGCTGATTTAGTGTGTATGTGTGTACAGGACGCGTGTCCTACACACACACTCGCGTCCTGTACACACATATACATGCCCTGCACGCGCACACGTCCTGCACACACACGTGCGTCCTGCACACACATATACACACATGCACATCCATCACACACACACACACGTCCTGTACACACATACTCACACACACATGCCCTGTACACACACACACACATTCTGCACACACATACGTCCTGCACACACTTGTCGTTACCCTGATATTGCCAACAGCTTCTGGTGGGCGGTTCTGGCCATCTCACAGCCTTTAGTGCGAGTTTTGTGCATCTCGGCCCGTAGAGACGGACAGTCCACCGAAATCTCCCCCACCGAGATCACCAGCTCCCGGTACAGAGCCACCAGTGTGTTAAACTCCTGAACCACCTGAGAGACCAGGAGATGGAAGGAGAGTGAAGCTGAGGAACTAAACCTGTAAATCACTCTGTCGCTTTAAGGTCATATGGACTGTTTCTGATCAGCCTGCAGGGCCTCTGAGATACGTTACACACGCCTTAGAATCAGGTCCTCCCAGACTGCGGCTTGAGGACGTTGAGTCACTAATGTTGAGGCTAATTCATGTCTTAAAATCTTAAAAGAGTTGTTACCCCATTCGTTATCCTGCCTGTAAAGGTTCTGTCGAAGGACATGTAGATTCACCAACAGGCTGCACAGAAACGTTCCACACACCATTCGCGGGGGGTGGGGGGGTTAGGGGTCCATGCACTTTAACACACAAGAAACTTCTTGACAAATCAACAAACATCAAAATCAAAGAGGAAATCAAAATTTAAAAAAAAGAATCAGAGTGACTGTATACTTCTAAAACCACTCCAAACACCAAGCCCATCATCCCCAAAAGCCCATAAACTCAAAAGCCACCAGCCCGTCAAACCCCATAAACTATAAAAACTATAAAAACCATAAACACCAAACCCACCATCCCACCACCCTCAAACCTCATTAACTATAAAAACCATAAACTCCAAACTCACCATCCCACCATCCCCAAACTCCATAAACTCCAAACCCCCAAAACCCAGTCTTAAACTATGCCAACCCCTAAACTACTGAAACCCTAATAATTACACCCTAAACACTCGAAAATTACCCCCCAAACTCAAAACATCCAGACTCCAATTCCAAACAATCCACCCGCCTTCTCTGCCTAACTCTAACCACCCCAACCCTAAAACCTCCAAACACCAGCAGCACCTTTTAGTCACTCACACATGAACCCACACACACCAGATCACAAACTCTGCACAGCCCCGAGCTCCGCGGAGATACCCACCATCCTGCAGTCCGCTCCCTCCGCGCGCTCGGGCTCGCGCTCCCCGGGTTTGCCGAGGTGCAGGACGGGGCGGGTTTTGCGCCCAGTCGGTGCAGAACTCATACAGACACATCCACCACACACACACACACATATACACACACACACACACACACACACACTCCCTCTCTCCCTCCCTCACACACACACAAACTCTCTCACACTCACACACAAACTCTCTCTTATACTAACACACAAACGCACGCGCGCACACACACACACGCTAGATTCTTCTTGTTTTCCAGTCACTCGATCGATCTGTCACGCGCACCGCGGCTGCTGGTCGCGCGCACGAGCTCTTCCCCTCTGCATTGCCGCCGACTGCACGCGATGGGAGTCACCTTCCTCTCGAGGGCGAGATCAGAGCGCGTGCATGCTTGGTACCAGCAGAAATCCGATACCGATCAGTACCGATCAATACCGATCACCAGCCGCACTGCCTTCATCGTCGCGCGCTCACAAACCGAGTCGCGGGCGCTGACGGCTAACGCGCGTGAGGGAGACGATGCTGTCCTGACCTCGACAGGTGCACCCGTATTCCTGCGGGCCACGCCTACCTACACTGCGATTGGATAATTGACCTCTCAGAGTTCCGCCCCTGCCGCGCTAGAATTGGATGATACTTCACACGGTTCCTGAATGGTGAACGGTAAACTAACCAATCACAGCGCAGGAAGGGTTGGGCTTGCACTAAAACAGCGACTTAGAATCCTCAAGTGAGTCACGTGGAACTCCTCAGCCAATCCTAGCGGAGGAAGGGCGGAACGAATAGGTTTTCATTAAGAAGAAAATAGCCAATCGGAGCGTAGATGGGGCGGGGCTTAGCGTCGGAAAACAGGTGTGAAATAAAATTTGCTCCAATAGGATGGGGATTCTGCGTCTGTGACACATCAAAATAATGTTAATTATTCTGGACCCTAAATATTGTTTTTTTTTTTTCTCCACGAGAAATAGACAAAACAAAATCCAAAATAAATAAACAAACAAAGAAAAAAAAAAAAAGAAAAAACCCTGCTGTGACCAAGTGGATGCAAAAACGAGCGCGACCCCCGTAGCAACAGTGTGGGGCGTTCGTTTCTGTGGTAACTGACTCCAGCGCTTCCCAGTGTGAGGACTGTACAACGGCCGCATGGTGGCGTTGCGCTAAACTTCAGACCAGAGCAGAGAGCAGGAGCCTGTAAGGGGCGCAGTGGGGCGTGTCGGGGCATATTGCCATACTGTCTGATCTTTGGCATATTGATAAGATTAAATGAAAGAAATTGGAACAAATGTTTTACTGTGACAGGCTGCAAAGTGCCTAAACATACAAGGAGCCCAGATAAAGGAGTTCCAACCGCTCAGGATTCAGCACCACCAGTATACTGATCACCGCCTGATCATCTGGAATCATCTGTAGCCTACCTGTTTCTTCACTGGTTCAGGTCTTAAGTTAGATGTGCTTTGTTATGGTTGAATTATTCATACGTAGGTCACTGTGTTGCTTAACAATCAAAAAACATTCCTCTGAAACTGGTCAGGTTCAGGGACTGGATTGAAAATGAGAGCCTTTGAAAGACTGAAGCCTAGAGAACTGTTCCTCAAGACCACGTGAAAATACAAGAAAGTCTGGATCTTGGGAAGCAATATATGAAGAAAGGGTCAGGACATTTGAACAGTACTGTGAACATTTATTTATTTATATCCCTAAGTGTAAGTTAACTGGAGCAGGTCTGAGTTTGCGGCTGGTGTTCTGGGACAGGGTGAAGACGAGGATTTAATTATCAGCGCTGTGCTGGAGTGACCTTCATCAACCCCGATTAGCTCCATCTGGGCCAATAATGAACATGTTTCTCATTACAGACTAGCAGCATGGTTTCTGCCCCTGTTCGTTTCTATGTGGTTTGAGGAGCTTTTTCTCCTGCAGGCACTCTACAGTCAGAGCGTGTCCACCCTGCTGGACCGCTGACCGTGCAGAACCTGCTGCAGAACCTGCGGCAGGCCATGGGGCAGCATCTCCTCCATTGGCCAGAGAACGGAGCGAGGAACGGTGTCTGAGATGTGTTCAGTATCTGAGCTTTTCTATTTTAGTTTTAGCACTGAAGCTACAAGGCTAATGTAGCTAACAGTGAATGAAAACCTATATCCCAACAATGAGTATAGTACTAACTGCACACATTCTTCTCAAAAGTCAAGTGGAAAATGAAAAAAAACCCCTAGACTTTACCATCACTGCCAACACGCTTAAATAAAGTAGAGTTGTCCTCTAATGGCACTGGTTCCATTCAGAACCTGGATGCATAATAGATTCTTTGCCCAGTGAAATGTTTATTCTTTATGAAGGAAAACCTGTTGTACAGTGTAGCCCCGCGAAGTCACAGTTCAGAGTTTGCGGCCTCAGTTGTTCACAAATTTTTTCTTGGAGCCTAACTCATAATTGTTCGTAGAAACCCCTGCAAATTCGTGGAAACCACATATCCTCCACAATTTTTTTTTTTTTTGCTTTTTTGTGGCAATATGTAATTTTTCATTCATCTCAGTGCTAAATTATTAATAAATTATAATGTACTAATTTTGTAGCATAAATAGTAACATACATTCAGCTTTTTTTGTACTGTTGAGAGAACACAAAGCAACCGAGTTTACCTTTACATTTTTAGGTTACCTTTACCTTTTACATTGTAAGAGTAATGTATTAAGCTGAGTTTAAAATAAAATTAAAGTGTTTTGGGAGCATATTTTGGGCCATTTTTAGGGTTTACACTATAAAAACAGGCATTTATAGGCATTTTATAACACATCACACATTTCTTGGAACGCAAGCCCTGCGAATTTCGGGGGTCAACTGTATATTGTTCTTTAAGGAACCTTGAAAAATGGTGCCATGTTGCACTAAATAGGTACTAATATGTGCTTCAGTCTTTAAAATGTGCTAACAGCTAACAGGCTAATTAACTACTCTAACCCTCACGTAGTAAATTGCCATCTTACTTACCAGCTTCTTCTTAGTTTAATTATAAAACTCGTTAAGATGATCAACTGGATCGACTGTAATCCTGAATCTCCATTAACCTGCAGTGTTGATCAGCAGTTAGAAAGTTCAGTGTTGAACATTCCAGACTACACCAGTGTGACACTACGTTTCAATGGAAAGTTGTCAAGTGGAGCAACCATGTGACACCAAGCGCTGAAAGTTGAAATAGCACAGAAGTTCCACTCTGGAGCCTCAGGAGACGGACAGGTTTAGAATGTGACTCAGGGCTGCGGCCACACTCTTCTTCAGCATCTGGCCAGCTCAGATACGATCTTCTCTAATGTGCTCATGCTCCACTTGTGGGTGTGAACTAAAGGAGAACATTTGTTTGCTGCCGTGTGAAGACAGTCATTACTTATTAACTGGTGTTATCTCAGATAGTAAATATCAACACAGGTACAACCTCAGCCAAATTGTGCCATCACGGCTGACATCGGTATAGAGCAAAATCATCAATACATGCTTATTAATTAATAATTTTTATTGAAGAAACAGTTTGATGAGGATATCATAACTGTACAGAACTTTTTCATCTTCACCCTCCCAGGGGTTTGGAGTTTTAGATAAACAATAAACTATAAAGTCCCAGTGTGTCATAAAGAGACCTGTGGTTCTTTATGTTCTGTAAAACACTGAGAATCTTTTTTATTTTAATTTCTTAAAAGGGGAATCAAAATGAAGGGAATCTCTGATCCGAGCTGTCAGGATCACCTGATTAAAACAAGTTCATCGCGGTCATCATGCTCTGGAGAAACGTGCTCAGGGCTTCGAGAAATGTATTTATCATGTTCTGGAGAAATGAGTTCAGTGATCAGCTTGAATCTGCAGGTCATTATAAAGGTCCACTCTGCAGCTGGAACATCCCTCACACCTCTGTACAGTCTCTGCATTTAACACATTCACCAAGTGAAGCAGCAGTGTGTGGGGACAGTACCTTGCTCAAGGTGCCTTGCTTGGAGGTGCCGCAAGCAGTCTTGGTATTCGAACCCACGACTTTCTGATCACAGGGCGAATGTTCTAACCAGCGAATGTTCTAGGACACCAGCTGCCCCTTTTCTCCTCCTAACTGAAATATCGTTAGCTTAGCAACTGTGTTACAGCTCTAAACACCACAGGTTTGATTTTAGCTGTTCTGTTTAGAACTGGTTTTAATGGTCTGTAGAAGTTCCAGAAGAACAGTGGATGTCCTGATGCCTGTGCTCAGGCTAGGGAGTGAAGGAGGCTGAGCATCTAATACAGTCAAGCCTGAGCTGTTCTGTTCTGTGTTATGATGGGATGTGCTATGCTCACGTGTCCTGACCTGTGCTCTGGTGAGCTGAGCTGACCTGTATTCGGGTGACCTGTGCTGACCTGTGCTCTGGTGACCTGTGCTGACCTGTGCTGACCTGTGGTCTGGTGACCTGTGCTGACCTGTATTCTGGCGATCTGTGCTAACCTGTATTCTGGTGACCTGTGCTGACCTGTATTCTGGTGACCTGTGCTGACCTGTATTCTGGTGACCTGTGCTGACCTGTGCTCTGGTGACCTGTGCTGACCTGTGCTCTGGTGACCTGTGCTGACCTGTATTCTGGTGACCTGTGCTGACCTGTATTCTGGTGATCTGTGCTGACCTGTGCTGACCTGTATTCTGGTGACCTGAGCTGACCTGTGCTTTCGTGACCTGTGCTATTCATATCCGCTCGCCAAGCTAGCATTAAGCTATAGAAGTTCGACTCTACACCTTCACAGAGTGGAAACCTCAGCCAGCCTCATACCAGCTAGGCAGCTCCTGGTCAGCACTTGTTCTCATGAAGATGGTTAGATGTTTGTTGAAGGATGGACCATGTTCATGTATTTGGTGAACATTTTGATTGAAATTCAGGATGATATGGGACTTCAGAACACGTCTCTCCAGTAATGCCGTACACCGTGGTGACTCCTGGAGAAGGTGTGAAGCCCTGATCCAGACGTCCTCACTGTGGACTCCTGGAGAGAGTGTCCATTGGGAAGGGACAGTGTGATAAATACTGTGATTCTGGACTCTGCTCAATCATGTTCTGATCTCTCTATCTCTATCTCTCTCTCTCTCTCTCTCTCTCTCTGTCTCTCTTCACAGTGAAGGAAAGAAGCAGTAGCAGAGGAAGATGAAGATGATGAAGCCAATGACCCAGTTGACAGAGTAGATGTAGATGATCACCATGTCCATGTCGAACCTCCAGCCGCGAGAATCATCCTCGAAGTCCAGAGCGTCCAACCGGTATCCACCGTGAGGGAACTGACGGCGAGCAATAGGACTGCTCTGTCTCTGAAAACCTGGAGCACACACACACACACACACACACACACACACACACACACTCTTAAACTGAAAATTTTCAAATAACTAGACTACATTTCTGAGAGAACATATGAAGTGTGACTGTGCTCCACTGTTCACATAAGCTGACTTTCCATGTATGATTAAGGAAGATTAAAAGGCTGTTTAGGAGCAGATATTCACACTAAACCAGTTTTAGAGACCTTTTTTGCTTCGTTTGGCGCTGCAGTGTTTCTGCCTGTAGCTCAGAGGGAGGAGACGCCACAGTGCAGAAAGTTCCACCAAACATGTCAATGGAAAAAAAATCCAGATTTAAATGATTAGTACTGGACCACTGATCATCCGATTAAAACGCACTTGGTAGGGATGGATGATGTAATGCATGTGTCAGAGTTGGAACGGTGCCAATATCTCAAAAACTGTAGGAGGTGAAGCGGTGCCAAAATTCAGCTATAATAATAAAAATAAAACGAACATATCGGGATGGGCGGAGGGATGGGTGGGTCAGTGCAAATTAGAATGTCTATAAAAGGTTTGAGGCTTTCATGAGGAAAGTTCCGGTTTTACCTCCAAAAATGCGGAAGAGTTTTCTGCAGCTGGGCAGCGGCCACTTGGCACAGCTGGCCTTCTGGAAGTTCTGTTTGCGGGACAGATACTCCTTTGGGAAGAAGGTGCGGGCGGCATGGTTCAGCTCTGCAGGGAGACAGAGGTTAACGGTTACAGAACCTGTGTGTCCAGAACTGAGTTCAGGGTCACTATTAGTTAAAACCCCTAAAGCCTTACATACCCATGACTGAGGAGAAACATCAAGGCTAGAGATAACGAGCATAACACTGGGGGTCAAATCGGTTCTGTACAGTTATGCTAATGCTAATGCTAATGTTAGTGCTAATGCTAATGTGAACTACTGTCAGCTGTCTGGCCTTGTGCTGGCTCGCTGAACTGAACTGTACAAGCAGTGCCGACAGAATGTCTCCTTGTCACTTACTGATCATCCATTCTTCATCTGCTCCACAGCTCTGAATGATTTATAGTCATTTATTTACCTTATCTTCACTGTTTGGTATTGAGTAACACTGGAAATGGATATAGTTTAAACGTGGTCATGGGAGTGGAGTAACCGTGGTAATGGATGTACGGTAACAGTGGTAATGGGTGTGTAGTCACAATGGTAATGGGTGTAGTGTAACCTTGGAAATGTTATGTCTTCCGGGCAGTATGGACACGGCAGGCAACAAGAGTGGACTAAGGGTGTCGCGAGAAGTGTAAACCCAAACATGGAGCCTGACGAGTGGATGGGTGATTGCCGCTAGTCGTTCTAAGAACGCTACTGTGCTAGTAACAAGAAAAGCCACCGGTTTCCCGCGTTCTGAAACACACACAGATTGGAGAGCAAGCCTACAATAATAATTAGCGTACTCACAGTATCGGACATGAAGGTTGAGTGAGAGCTGGTAACAAGACATGGAACTCAGTGACTGAGAGCAGGCCGAGTGTCTAACTGCACCTTATATAGTCTCTAAAGATGACTTCCTGCGCCAAGTACGAGTCGCCATCTGTGCACATGGCATAGTTCGGGTCACCTGACCGGTGCACATAACAGGAAATGGGTGTGGCCATATAGAAATGGGTAATGTAACCATGATAATGGGTGTAGAGTAACCATGGAAGTGGGTGTGGCATAGCATTATAGATGGTTGCTCCCTCTCTGTGCGAACAGTAAACAGTGTGATGAATGTGTGCAGGTGTTCAGGTGTTTCTCACCTTTCTGGAAGAAGACGTGTGTGATGGTAGTCCTGCACAGCGGGCAGGGGGTGTTGGTGGGGCAGTTCTTGGCAAGGGTCCGAAGGCACGGCTCACAGAAGACGTGGTTACAGGGCTGACACATGTAGGGGCAGAAATACACATCCAAACACACAGCGCAGATACAGCCCTCCCCCTCCCCCCCAGAACACTCCTCACCATCATCATCTTCATCACTGCTGCTGCAGGCGTGGCCTGGGGAGCTCTACAGAGAGATATACAGAGAGAGAAAACAGAGAGACGGAGAGAAAACAGAGAGAGACAGAGAAAGAGGGAGAGAGACACAAAAAGCGAGAGAGAAATAAAAACTCTTAAAACCAACACATTAAAAGCAACACTTAAGTGAGTGGAGATGGGGAGGAGGCTTATGCTGTTGACACACCCACTCCCAATGATAAAAATGAACTACACGTGGCAGTTCCAGGTGACACCTGGGCTGGTGTTCACAAAACAGGACTCCTGCTCCTGAGGCGGTTAGTGAAAACAGACCCTATTGTGTAAAAAGGCTCCACAGTGTTCAGCTCCATGCTGCAGTTCAGTTCATTTTTACAGCTCACAGTAAGTCACAATTGTCCCAAACCACATCAACAAGTCTGATATAGCTTAATGAAGAAGTTCAGTTCAATTTTACAGTTCACAGTAAGTCATACTGTGTCTTAAACCACGTCCACAATTCTGTTCCACCTTAATGAAGAAGTTCAGTTTCTTTTTACAGATCACAGTAAGTCATACCGTGTCCTAAACCACGTCCACAATTCTGATCCAGCTTCACCTTTATCTAGGCCCCTTGTATCTTTAGGCACTTTGCAGCCTGTCACAGTAAAACATTTGTTCCCATTTCTTACATTTAATCTACTCAATATACCAAAGATAAGAGAGTTTCACGGGCAGAAAATAGCATCACAACAAGGTAAGTAAAAAAAGACTATAAAGAAATAAGGGGGGGGGCTCGAGTCTTTTGCACAGAGGTGTACATGTGTACTTTAAACCTCAATAGTGCGTGTTAATACAAGGAGATCTTATTCACAGTCATTCTGGAATCTCTGTGAGATCACACATAGTAAAGAGCAGCAGAAGGTTTGTGTGTGTGTGTGTGTGTGTGTGTGTGTGTGTGTGTGTGTGTGCTGAGGTGTTGCTGTGGCCCCAGGGAGACCATGAGCATCCCTGTCTAATTACCACCTTCCCGTCTGCAAGGAACGCCGCTGTGTCATTGTCACCACACACACACATATACGCACGTATTCACGCGCACACACACACACTCTCATAAAACTCCCGCTCTCTTTGGAGCCCACACTGTAGACGCCAGACTCCATTACCACCACTTTTAAACACCTTTAAAATAGATTCCCCCCTTTAACCCTTCACTGCGTAGCGTCACATGACTGCTTTCCATTAAAGTTTATCATCACAATGGTGTGAACATTCGACATTAAACATACAAACGCTTTCTACTGCTGATCAACACTGCAGGTTAATGGAGATTCCGGACTACAGCCGATATGCCGTCGTCTTTACACTCAGACTTTTATATTTAGACTTCTATACATCTGACAGACCATCAGTGACTAAATTACACTACACTCAGGTTGACACACCAACTGACGGACAGAGCGAGTGCCGTGCAGGACACTCAAGAGCACGACACACACACAACCAAGAAACACACACTCACTGTTTGATGCTGTAAAACAAATCTTTACATTTTACACAACTATTGAAGCACCTGACCCACGTCAAAGTGACACCAGCAAACGACCCTGCAGACCTGTTGTTTCGGTTACACAATATAAACGTCTTTATCGAGTATTTGTCTTCTTCCTTATTCATTCATGCTCTCATGCTGTCATACAACAGCCACAATTATCCTGTCAAACAAGTCATGTTGAGGCGAATGGCGCCGAGATATTAAGAAAATGAACATGTTTATTAATAAAAATAGATACATTTACAACAGGCGTCAAGCGGTGGCTGTCTGTATCAGCACCAGCCTGAAAGTGCTGCTCTGAAACTGTGGCTCTGCTGTCAGGTGAATACAAGAACAATTCACAAGACAAAGTAATAGACTGTTGAATTGTAGTGTGGAACAGCAATGGACAGAAGGGTTCAAACAGTCTCTCGAAGGTCTTGAGCACCCCTTTCTTCATATTTTGCTCCGATTCACTTTTTTGTCGCAAAAATATTATTTTCTGCCTGTCAAACTGTCTTATCTTTGGCTTACTTACTAGAGTGGTCAAAACTTTTGCACGCTGGTGTAGCTAACAAGCAACGGAAGCCTAAAGCTCACCAATTAGCCTGGTCTGTGAAGCAGGGCCTCCCGTTTGCCCGCTTCTTTTTTTTTTTAATTTCCTGCTCCACCACAAATCGTACAACAGGTACATTCGAGTGCTGCATTACTTAAGGTGGAACGGAAGACTTGGATAGGGATAGTCGGTGAAGTCAGGTGACACGATGTTAGTACTGCGTCATTTAAAGTGGCAAATCTGCTGCCTTTGGCTTCAGGTCGTTGCTGAGCAGCTGGAGTGTGATCGTCCCTCCGCAGAAACACAGCCACGCTCTCGTTCAGTATAAACTCTCTGTCCACCGAAACACACGGGCGCTTCTGTCCCTGAGTTCTGAAGGGCCTCATCACGCTGCCTATTCACAGCACCACTCCACTCGTCCCCAAACACGAGGACCGCCGAGAGAGCGCCATGACGACGGCAATCAGACCTCGAGAAGCTTTCAGGAGCCGCCGGCCCTCGGAGCTCCTTCACTAAATCAGCTGACCACTTCCAGAGCCCGGGGACGTTACATAAAGACCTTCCAGCCTGGTGGGAGGGGCTTTTTTGTCATTATTCAGACTAATCTTTCATTATTAGTGACACACAATGGGCTTTTTAGGAGAAACATATCAACTATGTATATCATGAGTGTTTGTAATGGTTTCAAAACATTCTCTTCACTCTCGAGTCCATGTAAGGACAAAGAACAGCTGATTTAGAGTTCATCATTCTTGTGATGTCACAAAAACATTCACATTTACAGCAGAACTAGCTTCGCATACGTACATCACTTGGAGGAATATTATCAGTTTTGTTATCAGCATAATTATTTTCAGAATTTTTAGGCTGGGCAGCTGTTTGAATGAGGCCAGTCAATACATTTTTTTCCATATATGTCTTAAAGACACAGTAAAAGAAAGAGTCTGTTAAGTTCTTAGGACTATAGAGAATTTTGGAGATGGGTTTAGTAATAATGATTTTGGTTCATAAAACCACACAAATGCTACAGAGCTCCTAAACCAGGGGTGCCCAAACCTGTCCAGAAAGGGCCGCTGTGGGCGCACGTTTTCGTTCCAACCAAGAAGAAGCCCCACCTGAGTAACTGAAAACCAAGACCAACTGATTAGGTGGAATCAGGTGTGCCTCCTGCTTGGTTGGAACGAAAACCTGCACCCACAGCGGCCCTTTCTGGACAGGTTTGG
>JBBIGA010027274.1:0-14115 GCA_037576975.1 Alestes dentex | reverse complement strand
AGAGAGTCAGAGAGAGAGAGTCAGAGAGAGAGAGTCAGAGAGAGAGAGTCAGAGAGAGGGAGTCAGAGAGGGGGGGGGGCGGTGGGGGGGCAATGTTGCAGTGTTGCTGGGCTGTAGGACTGTAAGCGGGGTAATGCTGTGTGTTGCAGTATTGTACTGATTTAGTGTTGTAGTGCTGTTAGACAGTAGTGTTGTAGAAAGAAAAATGGTACTCTTATCTCCATGCCTTCCTTACTTTTGCCTTAACCACTGACTTTTCTTTGATTGGAGTTGTTTAGGTGTAACTTAGCAGGCAGTAACTTGGTTGAATAGCGGATGTTGATTTAAGTTTGGCTTTACAGGTTTGAAGAACGGATGTGGACTACTTGAGCACTGATGTACGTCGCTCTGGATAAGAGCATCAGTTAAATGCCGTAAACGTATTGTGCAGTATTGTTGTGGGGGTACAGTGTTGTAGCTGTGGTGTTGCAGACCTGAGTGAAGTGGGTTGTTTGGGTTTGAAGCTCACTGTTACCCCAGTCAGAGCTGTTCTGCGGTTGTTCCTCCAGTTCAGACGGCAGCAGGAGGCTGAGCTGCAGCTCATGTGATGAATCACTTCTAGCTTTCAAATTTCTCTAATCTTTCTTTCGTACCGTTTAGTGCCGTATCTTTTATCTCTTGTACCGTTTGGTGTATGTTTACTTTGTTATAGTAGTTGTTAATGTGTGTGGAACTGTTATAACTAAGTATGCATGACCACAAGTCTGTCATACCACACTCACCGCCCACTTTATTGGAAACACTTAGATTCAAGCTCCCACCCTGCACACCTGTGTAGTGGAGATATAACGTAGGTGTTTTTAATAAAGTGGCCGTTGTGTGGAAGTCTAATTTAAGGGCTTTTAATAATGTGTGTGTGTGTGTGTGTGTGTGTGTGTGTGTGTGTGTGTGTCCACAGGGAGTGGCTCAGTGCGCAGTCTGCAGACGGGTGTTGGGGAGCTGATGGGAGACACACGTTTCTGGCACGGGAAAGACTACTGCAACTTCGTCTACAAAGACTGGGTTCAGCTGGAGAAACCTTTCGATGGTAAGACGCTCCTTTACTGAGATCTAAGTTTACTGCTATAAGACGTGTGTGAATACGTGTGTCTTTATTATCAGTACACAACACCAACACCAGAGTTGCATCCAGACTCCCACTTAGAGATCAAGTCAAGTAGGTTTTATTGACTTCGATCTTATGCACACAGTACACAGTGAAACGAAACAACGTGCCTTCAGGACCGTGGTGCAACACAAGAACAACAAAACAACTGGACAAGACAACATTTAGTGCAATTCGATCAGTGAAGTATATCTGGCTATCTGTATACCTATCAAACTAGTTGTCTAGATATCTCCCTATTCAGTTATAATGCAGAAAAGCTAATAACTGCCTGTTAATGTGACATTATTTGCGTAAGGTACGTTTTCAGAACTGTTAAATGCCAATCCTTTGACTTCCACCCTTATTTACTTACTTTTTACGTACGTTTATTATTCTGTAACATTGCAAACATTCTGATAAAAAGCAAAGACACTTTAGGTAAAAACTGTCAATGCACCCATTGCCACAGGTGTATAAAATCAAACATATCAAGACATTTTAGACAACACCATGCTTCCAACTTTTTGGACACAGTTTGGGGAAGAACCTTTTCTATTCCAGCATGACTGTGTCCCAGTGCACAAGCAAGCTCCATAAAGACGTGGGGAATCTGCTCTTTAAGTCTGAAACAGCATCTCCACACTGGGTTAGTGGGAGACTCAGACTGAGACTAGTCTAAAGGCAGCATCCCATTTGTGGTAATCTCCACTATGAATGTGGGAGAGCACATGTAGAGCAGCTGCTTTGATCTCATGTTCCTTGTCTCCACAGATTTCATTGACAGGTACACAACTCCTAGAATGCCCTGGCATGATATTGCCTCAGTGGTTCATGGGAGGGCTGCCAGAGACGTGGCCCGACACTTCATCCAGCGCTGGAACTTCACCAAGGTCAGATATTCACTCTGACACACACACACACACACACGCACACACCACACAATAGTGGAACTTTACCCAGGTCAGTTATTTATTGTGCATTCTGCCTAAGGGGGGTGAACACTATAAATGTTTCACTCACATACATGCTGTATACACATGCGTATATACACACATACAGTAAACACATATTGCATACACATGTATATGTGCATGTATACAGTAAATACATACCACATTCAAATATACATGTTTATAGTAAATGCAGTGTGATTTATATCTTTATGTACACAGTAAAAACAATCCGCTTTTGTGTTTGTACACATAATTCATATCGCATATTCATGCATATGTACACATATATTGTTCTAACATCGTATCCTGTATACTATATACTCATGCATATGTACATGTGTACAGTAAGTACATTCCACATTCACATACATATAAAGTAAATACAAATTGCTTATGTGTGTATGCATCTAGAGTAAGTATTGCATACACATGTATTTGTACTATATATATATATATATATATATATATATATATACACATATACAGTCCATACACATTCATGTGACCACATATACAGTTAGCGCAAACAGCTTTATATGTATTTGCACACACATACGATGAATACATTATTCATACATGTATGTATGTTCATATGTTCAATAGAGATGTACTGTGTACAAATACATATGCACATATACACACCTGATGACCATCCTGTCTCATTCTCGGTTGTGTTTTCACTGGCCACTTTATTAGAAAACTTGTACTTCCGCTTACTGGACACTTTGTTAGAAACATGTTCTTTATAGCTCTCCTGTCGGAAGCCCATCATTTGTTTCGGGCACAGCAACAGGTGGCTACAGTCTATGACTGTGAACCTACCTGTATGGGAGGTCTTTCTGATAAAATGGCCAGTTTTGTGGCTTTAAGGAAGCTGCTCCAGTACAGTGGACGCTCTGTAATGTTCCCCAACTCTGTAAAAGCCTGTGTTTCTCTTATATAAAACGAAATGCCAGACTTATCTTAGGAATGCCGTGTTTATTTCCAAAATTCTATCTCTGCCTCAGCTGCAGTTATCTCTTACGCTTGTTTCTCTCTCTCTCTCTCTCTCTCTCTCTCTCTCTCTCTCTCTCTCTCTCTCTCATTTTTTTTCTTTATCTCTGTCCCTCAGATCATGAAGCCAAAGTACAGATCGCTTTCGTACCCTTTTTTACTGCCCAAATCTCACAGCACAGCCAACGAGCTCACTTACCAGGTGCCTGACTGCGTGCAGACCAAAGTGCAGGTTAGACAAAACGCACACATGTGACTCTCTCATAATTATAAATAACAATGCTTTTTATTTTTAGACGCAGGACGTCTTTATGTAAAAATACATAAATAATCCAAGCTGATATAAAATGCAGAATAATCGATTAATAATATAAAAGCATAAGCTGTTGAGGCTAATTTAAGCGAGTCAGAATGAGCAAGTTCAAAGAGGTTTTAAATAATCCTAATAGCAATAATATTGATAAGCTTCATATTGCACCTTTCATACTTAACATGTATCTTTACATGCTTTACAATATATTGGAATAAACCAGTAAATCAGTGTAAATAAGCTAACATGCAGGATTTATAGTGCTTTAAACCTGCTGTGCCTGTGTGCAGGTGTTGCGCTCTGCAGCAGACTGGTCAGCAGGTATAAAGTACCACGAGGAGTCCATCCACAACGCCTACATCCAGGTCATCGCCAAGAGCAAGTACTTCATCTACATTGAGGTAACTCCTGTAGCAAAGATCAAACACTTTAATTACATCAAGCTAACTCCCGTTAGCCCAGAGCTAACACTTCATTAGAAAAGAAAGAGCTTTATTTATCCCAAGAGAAATTCTTTTGTCTTTAGCATGCTGAGTGCAGCAAGAAAGAATAAAAGATATTAAGACAATAGAAAAAATAGTCAATAAACAACTGTGCAACATAGTGCATTTCATCTGCATATTGAGATGAGTCCTGTCAGCCTGGAGCTCACAGCTCACCAGAGGTGAAGTAGCTGAGGTCCAGAAGGTAAAGATCCATCCCAGCATTTTGTTTCAGCTTCCTAAATTCCTCAGCAGCTGCTTTAAGCCACCCATAGAAGCCAGGCAGCTGGAACCAAATCCTGGGGTGGATTTTCACTCTTTCCGGGTTACCTTGATGTACATTAAGTGCAGAGGTGGGTAAAAGTCAGGAGTTTAAAACACTCACAATAGGGTTTTCTTTATTTTTCTATTTCTCCAAGTTTTCCAATAACATCAGCAGTATCAAATAACACATGGAATTACACTGAGACCAAAAATACAAATTAATCCAAACTGTCCTCTTCAAAGAAGCAGATGTGCACAATGCAAATGTTGAAGCTGAGGGTGTGGTGGAACTAAAGTGCATGTGTGACACTGTGAGACTCTCAGTGGGGTTTCATTCAGACCTTTTTGTTGCTATGTTCCTCCAGAACCAGTTCTTCATCAGCTGCTGCGACAACAAGCAGGTTTTCAATAAAGTCGGAGACGCCATTATTGAGAGGATCATCAGAGCTCACAAGTAAACACTATATACACACACACACACACACACACACACACACACACACACACACACACACACACACACACACACACACACACACACGGGTAAAAATGTCAGCACATTGAGAGATCTTTAATCTCTGGATTAGATCATCTGCTAAATGCCATGAACATAATAAAGCTTTAATAAAGCTTCTCTCTTCTCCTCTCTTCTCTTCTCTTCTCTTCTCTTCTCTCTCCTCTCTCTCCTCTCATTTCCTCTCCTCTAACATAAAAGCTGATGCTACATAACTAAAACCAAAACAGAAAGATGACCCTCTCCATTACTCATTTTATCGATGGCTGATGACTGTGTGTGTGCGTGTTCGTGTGATTTCACAGAGACAATAAGAAGTTCCGTGTGTATGTGGTGACCCCTCTGCTGCCCGGGTTTGAGGGGGATATCTCCACTGGAGGGGGCAACGCTCTCCAGGCTGTCATGCACTTTAACTACAGGTACACACACCCACTCACACACACACCCACACCTTTACTGCCTATGTGATGTCACTGTTTTAAATTTTTCTTGAATGTTATGTTCTCCTCTTGAGCCTGATGTTACCAAAACAGTCATTCGTTTCTGCATGCACATTTCAGACCTCACTTTATCCCTTAGGATGAAACATGCTATACCTGTAACATCGCTATATGTAAATTATTGTTTTCTATTGTATCTTATTACCTTATTACCCCAAGCACTGAAGGTGCAAAACATCTATTGCAGTTGATATATATATATTTTTTTTTTTCTTCTGCCATGAGAATCTATGGTGGACTTTGATGAAATTTGGCACATTAATAGAGCACAGTCCAAAGTATCCAGGCGCCAAATATGAGGTCAATCCATTTGTCTCTGTAGTGGCACCAACAGGCCAAATTTCAAATTTTGTTTTTGGAATGATCTTTTGTCGCCAAATCCGTGGCGCATCTAGTTTCAAATACACTTAATGCCTTCATTGTTCCATGAACTAGTCCCAGATCATTGACTGGATAACCATCAAATTTGGCTCAGATCATCAGAAGAGTTTTGACAGTGGGTGTGCCTGTTCACCCTTTGATGGACTGGTGTCTTGTTTAGAGGTTGTTCTGATTAGATGCCCTCCTGTTCACCCTGTGGTTCTTGGCCTCTTCTTTGCTGCTCATGGCTATATTTGCCTGCAATTTGCATTTTTATTCTGTTTTCCGTTTCTTTTTCATTGGTTTTTATGTTTTCTATATTTGACGTGGGTTAAAAAGGTGGATGATATAAATTGTTTTCTTGAAAGAACTAAAACTTTTACAGTCCAAACTTCTCTTCTCTTCTCTTTTCCTCCTTTTTCTCCTTAGCTATCCTTTTCTCATCTCTCTTCTCTTTTCTCATTAGCTCACATTTTCTCTCCTCTCCCATGCTCTCTTCTCTCCTATTCTTTTTTCTCTTCTCCTCTCTTCTCCTCCCCTCTCTTCTCCCCTCTCCTCTCCTCTTTTTTCCTTAACTCTCCTCTCTCTTCTCTTCTCTTTTCTCTTCTCCTCTCTTCTCTCATTATTTTCTCTTCTTGTTTCTTTTCTTCTTCTCTTCTCCCATTTCTCCTTAGTTCTCCTTTTCTCATCTGCCTTTCTCTCTTCTCTTCACTTTGCTCCTTAGCTCTTCTTTTCTCTCCTCTCTTCTCCTTTATTCCTTTTCTTCTCTTCTCTTTCCCCTCCCTTCGTCTCCTCTCCTCTCCTCTCCTCTCCCTCTTGAAGCGCTATAAATAACTCATTTTTCCATTAGGAACTGAATGGTAAAGTGGTGTGATTTGCATGTCTTTTGAATGAGTGGCAGAAATGAACTGAGAGAAATGCAAAAGTTATTGTTGTAGAGGGAATAGTTTGTTTCCGTTCATACCTCAAACACAAATGAAGTCCTGTCAATCAGTCTGTGGCATCTTTCCTCAGATCATTTCTGTGAAACGTGGTTCCCAAAGTTTCTGGTGCAGTGCATTACCCAGGGCAGGTTCACCATCCATCACTTACGCATACATTTACAGAACAGGAATGTTGTGACTGGACCTCATGGGAAACAAACAAACAAACAAAAATCAATCAATCAATCAATAAACAAGAAAATGTATAATATGGACTTATTAAGCACAGTAACAATAATGCACACACACACAGGGTACACCCCACTGTACAATAAAACAAACAGACCAATATAAACAAATAAATGGTAATAAAAATGTTTTGAGATATTGCAAGGATTTCAGTGGGATTTGCTGCACTGAGCAATTTCCTGCTTGGGATGAAATTTCCAGTTTACTTTACGCAGAGAAACCTTTAAGAACAAACTGTTCAGAATGTCGGAATGAACGGTCAGTCTGATTTTTAACACCTTAGGCACTGAGCTTTGATTATAAATGCGTTGCAGTCCGTCAGTTTGGGGGCGTAGACTTTAATGTGTCTGGTTTAGTAACTTTGGGGTGTGTGTGTCTCTTTCCAGGACCATGAACAGAGGGGACAAGTCCATCATCTCACAATTAAAGAAAGAGAGTAAGTATAAACACTCAATGGATGCACTCTCTCTCTCTCTCTCTTTCTGTCTTTCTCTTTCATTTTCTTTCTTTTTCTCTCTCCGTGTCTCTCTTTCTGCCTGTGTATTATCTTTTTCTCACTCACTACCATTTTCTTTCTTTCTCATCTCTCACTCATTTCTCTTTCCTACCTCATGTTCCTCTCTACCTCATTCTCTATCTTTTCTCTTTATTCATATTCTCTCTCTCGCCTCAGTTTCTCTTTTTCCTTTCTTCTCTCTATCATTTTCTTTTTTTCTCCATCACTTTTTCTTCTCTCCTTCTCACTTTCTCTCTCCTGTCTTTCTTCTCTTTTCTCTTACTCACCATTTTTTTTCTTTGCAGTCTCTCATGCATTTGTTTCTTTCTCTTTCTTATCTTTTTTTCTCTCTCTCTCCCTCTTTCTTTTCGATCTATCTTTTGCTTTTTCTACTTTTCTCACTTTAACTTTATCTTTTCTCCTCTCTCTCTCTCTCTCTCCCTCTCTCTCTCTCTCTCTCTCTCTTTCTGTCTCTCTCATTCTGTTGGTTATTTTTTTTGTTTGTCCTCTGCAGTGGACGATCAGTGGATGAACTACATTTCGTTTTGTGGATTGCGGACTCACGCTGAACTGGAGGGACGTCTGGTCACTGAGCTGATTTACGTCCACAGCAAACTGCTCATCGCTGACGACAACACCGTCATCATCGGTCAGTCTCTGGACGATACACACACTCCGTAAACAGCAAAACACATTAAAGGGGAATGATGACTCTCACACTCCCCCTGCTGGCAGACAGCAGCAGAGCAGTCAATTTACACACAACTGCCCACCAGGATTAACTTCTCTGTGAGTGCCTCGCTTCGTAAGATGTGTCAGTTTGGCTGGATAACCTAAACACAAAGTCAGTCCTGTCCAATAGGAAGATATTTTACTCTTAAATTTCTCAGTTTAGCAGAATAAATTGAGTGGAAAGTCAGTCCTGTTTAATGGGAAGTGATTTAAAGCCCAAATAATCAGGATTTGTGAAATATACACCTAAATTTCGCAGTTTACCTGAATAACATGAGTAGAAAATCAGTCCTTTTCAATGGGAAGGGATTTAAGGCCTAAATAATCAGGATTCATGAAATATACACCTGAATTTCTCAGTAAATTGGGCTCTCTATTCTTGCCCAAGTACTCTGCATGCTCTCTGTCTTCTGTTGTTCTTCATCTTCTTCCTCTTTATCTTTCTGTCATTGTAGTGGTCATTGTCACTGCTGTTGCTGTCGTCAAAGTGGTTGTTGCTGTAGTTGATTGGTGTCTTAATTTTATCTGCTGGCCTGCCATAGCTTTTCAGTCAGACTTGTATTTCTCCATGTATGTTACAAAAATAGAGAAGATATGGAGTAAGCAGAATATATAGTTTGTGTGAAAGGAGGCACAGTGTGTAAATATGTTTAGGATTTGATGAGAACATCTAATAATTCATATCTTATGAGCATTTGTGCAGTTGTGTAAATAAGTGTTATGGTACAGAGCAGTTCTACTGTAAGAGAGGTCTGTTTGATTTTAAGTTTAAGTATTTTAAGTGTGAGGTGTCCACTGTGGGTGATGAGGGCTACAACTCTGGGACAAAACCCATTAATGTGTCTAACTGGTTTGATGGCCCTGAGTATCTCAGAGCAAAGGTTCTAAAGGTGAACATCCAGGTTGAGAGCTCGCTTCACGACCCTGTTGTTGTAGATCGAGCTGCTGTACATCCCTGGAACTAGAGATCCTCACTATGATCTTAGCATCTCATTCAAGAACTCCTCAATTATCCTGATGCACAGGGCATCAGTGCAATTCTGAATGACTCTCATTCTCGGCTCATGGTGCAGATCTCTTGAGTATTTATCGCTGGTGTTGCTGTCGCCTTTATTGTGGCTGTTGTTGAGGTGATTGTTCTCGTGGTTGTGGTGGTGGTGGTCATGGTTTTGGTTGTGGTGGTGATTGATGTGGTGGTGTTGGTTGTGCTGGTGGTTATTGTTGTGCTGGGGTTGTGGTGGTGGTGGTTTTGGTTGTGGTGGTGATTGATGTGGTGGTGTTGGTTGTTCTGGTGGTGGTGGTTGTGCTGGTGGTTATTGTTGTGCTGGGGTTGTGGTGGTTGTTTTCAAGCCTTGGTCATTCTTGAGTGACCAAAACTGTGCCTGGTTGAATGATTAAAGATAAAATATTAATTAAAAATGGACTTTAGTAACATTTTTTGTGTTAGCGAGCTAATTTGCTGCAGCACAGATTGGAAGATAATTCTGTATAATGTTTGGTTTCCCTACTTTGGGGGGGGGGGGATAGAGAGAGCATGAGGGAGAGAAAACGAGAGAGAAATGAAAAGTGAAAATGGAGATCGAGCATCTACAACAGTAATATCACTCGTTAATAAACAAACCCAAGCCAGATTTGTGAGAAATTGGCTTGAACCCCATACTTTATTGGACACTGTCAGGTTCGGCTCAGATCAGGTTGGAGAAATCTGCCCCTCTTTCTCTCTCTGAATTCGGCTTTGATGCAAGTTGTCCTGCAGAATGACCTTCAGCGTGTGGTCACATCTATATTTCATCCCTCGACTGAATATCACAGCGGTCAGTGAAGCTGAAAAAACTCTGAACTCCATCTGTCCAGCCTGTGACGAGCTCAGATTTGAAAAAGGCATCAGAATGAAATAACGGCTGAGTGGACACGTCCAGTCCAGCCGTTCCAGTCCAGTTATTGAAGTGGCTGCTTCAAGATATTATCACTTCAAAGGCAAATGAATACAGTTTTATCTTCCACACTCAAATGCCATCCTCCGTATCATCCTCCAATACTAAGGCCAGATTTATACCCTTCAGAAGAGATGACAGAATACATCACAGATGTAGACACACACACACACACACACACACACACACACACACATACTGTCAGTCACTGAACAGTTGGGGTCCTCTGTAAGAGGTGTTCACTTAAATAGAGCAGATTCATCTTTTTATGGGAGAAAAATGACTCTTCAGCGCTCTTGTTCTTATCATTTGGGAATGTCCACCTGACTTTTGGAAAAGTAACATTTAATTTCGAGGGTTCGAGTCCCAGGTCTGCCAGTGGCGCCACTGATGTACCCTTACAGTGTACAAGGTACCGTCAAGATACAAGGTACCGTCCCCACACACTGCTCCTGTGGGGCTGTTCACGCTGTGTGCTGTGCTGTGTTCACATATGACAAATTGACACTTTACACATGAAGCACTATGGACTGACGCTGCAGTGACGGTGACAGTGACTTCAGCACCAAAAGAACATGCAGTCTGGCCTCCCAAGTAGTGGAATTGTCAAAGTGTTAGTCCTCAGGACATAGCGAGTCCAATCTCCAGTGATGCCCCAGCCATCCGAGTCTGGGGCATCATTGGAGACTGAATGCAACTATCCTCTAAAATGTTCTAGAGTTTTGGTTCTGTTCTACTCATATGGGTTCAGCTCAGATAAACAATACATGTTCTAGACAACGAAACCCCAAAGAGATTATAAGCTCTTCAGGAAAAAGGACAGTCATTTGAGAGTCCACTGCATGAGCCGACTTTACTCTGATATGCTGTTGCTGGGGGTCTATTGCCTAAAGACAGTACATGAGAGATGAGAGAGACCGAGAGGATTATTTGCTAAACAGCTTCATGTTTACACACATCAGTTTCTGCTGTTTGACACTGTAATGGAATTAGTGCACCCTTAACACACAGTAACTTAATCTTCCTTTGTCTCTTCTCTGTTCTCCTCTCTTTCTCTTCTCTTCTCTTCTCTTCTCTCCTTCTCCTTCTCTCCTCTCATCTCCTCTCCTCTCCTTTTCTCCTCTCTCCTCTCCTTTTCTCCCCTTTCTTCTCCTCTCCTCTCCTTTTCTCCTCTCTCTCCTCTCCTTTTCTCCCCTTTTCTCCTTTCCTCTGTTCTCTTCTCTCCTTCTTTCTCCCCTCTCCTCTCCTTCTCTTTCTCTCTCCTCTCTTTCCTCTCCTCTCCTCTCCTTTTCTCCTCTCGTCTCATCTCCACTCCTTTGCTTCCCTCCTCTCATCTCATCTCATCTCCTCTCCTTTTGTCTCCTCTCTTCTCTTCTCTTCTTCTCTTTCTCCCTTCTCTTCTGCTCTCATTCTCTTTCTCTCTCCTCTCCTTCTGCTTCCCTCTCCTCTCTCTTTCCTCTCCTCTCCTCTCTCTTTCTCTCTTCTCCTCTCCATCTCTCTCCTCCCCTCTCCTTCTCTTTCTCTCTCCTCCCCTTCTTTCTTTCTTCTCTCCTCTTCTCTTTCTCTCCCCTCTCCTCATCTTCTCTTTCTCCTCTCCCTTTCTCTCCTCTCCTTTTCTCTCCTCTCTTCTACTCTCCTCTCCTTCTTTCTCCTCTCCTCTCCTCTCCTCTCCTCTCCTTCTCTCTCCTCTCCTTCTCTCTCCTCTCCTCTCCTCTCCTTTTCTCTCCTCTCTTCTCCTCTCCTCTCCTTCTTTTTCCTCTCCTTCTCTCTCCTCTCCTCTCCTCTCCTCTCCTTCTCTCTCCTCTCCTCCTCTCTCCTCTTCTCTCGTTCTCTTTCTCTCTCCTCTCAGGCTCAGCCAACATTAATGACCGCAGTATGCTGGGGAAGAGGGACAGTGAGGTGGCCGTGATCATTCAGGACACACAGACGGTTCCATCAGTGATGGACGGTCAGGAATATCAGGCGGGAAAATTCGGCCTGCAGCTCCGCCTGGAGTGCTTTAAGTAGGTTGTATTAATGACTTTGATTTTCAGTACAATAATAACTTTATAACCCTGAATTACACATGAAAAAGTTTGAGACTAAGAAAGTGTTCAGAGATGAGTAACATACTGAAAAGATATATTCAGTCATTGTCTATATATATATTAGGGAATAAAGCTATTAAAAAATGTATTTAATTACTTACAAGCGCTCTGGTTAATTAATCTAAATTAATCACACACTTTCTGGAACAGGGGTTGGGAAGGTGTTAACAATAGAATAACACCCCTTCACACACTTTCTCCAATGCTGTAAGAGACAAAATAAACTCCATTTTGGAGACCATTTTGCTGGGGAGTGAGTTAGTGGGTCACAGGTACTCGCGCTCAGTTTGGGTCTGAGTGCCTGGTCCAGTGTGGCGGGCCGCTGGGATCGGCTGTGCTGGCTCGATGTACATTTGCGACGGACAACCCCCAACATACACCCCTCCCGCCACACACACTTAAAAAAAGAAACACTACAGGTATCACCCCCCCCCCTTCATTCCAGCTTCCCCCAGCAGTATGTCCCATGTCCCCCCACTTTAAAAATGCTTCCGACACCCCTGCCTTGAAGAGTCACCACAGCATGCGATTAATCAGCATTAATTCTTTTACAGCGTTATTTATTCTGTAATTAATTGATCGTTTATAGAAATGACTGAATGTCTTCATTATTCCTTTTTATACATGTTTGATGTATATTTTTATATTTTAAAGTTAATAACCCTACAGGGTTGTACAGGTAGCTGAGTTTTTGCTACTCCTTCAGTCCTCAGAGTATTTTCTCTCCTTTCTAGAACAATCCTCGGTGCCTTCAAGGACCCCAGCATAGATGTGAGCGATCCCATCAGTGACCGTTTCTACAAAGAGGTTTGGATGACCACTGCAGGGCGCAACGCCACTATCTACGAGAAGGTGTGTGTGTGCGCTCTCACGCGTGAGTGTGTGTTTGCGTGTGCGCGCGTGTGTGCACCCATAACTTAAGGCTCACATGCTGTTTTTACCTGAAGATGTATCTGATGAAACTGATGCAAAAGCCTCGGTACATTAATCTCACTTTTCTTTATGAAGTTACAGTCGTATGCCTAAGTTTGGGTGCTCCTGGCCAAATTATGTTTTGTTGGAAATACGCACACCTCCTTTACACTCTATATCTACAACAGCCACTTTTGAGCTCTAAACAGTCAGGCGTCGGTTCTCTTCACAGCACAGAGACTTGACACTTTTCCACAGGCATACAGAACCCATGTTGTGCCTAAATTGTACTGCGATGGTATGGAAGTTACTGCACACTTTGATTTTCCTGAGTATCTCTGACCTGTAAGGGTGTTGCCAATGCGATGGGAGTGCAGTGGTGCTGTAAAACCATTAAGACGATTGTCAGAGCTGCTTTTGTCATTGTGGTCTTTCATTATTTTATATGGTTTGAGTTCATCAAATTCTTTCTCAGCATTGTTTAGCTGTGTGATGAAACCAGCTGAGTTGTGAGTGCTGTCCTGCTACACCTTTGCGTTTCTCACAGATTTAACTTCCAATGAAATTTATCTTCAGCCCAAACAGACAGCAGTACTGCTACGTCATCCTAGCTTCCTAGCTGTCAGTTTGTAACTCCATTGTTTTTATTTTTTTTGCAGACATTAAAAAAAGGCTCTAAACAACATCCACCTGAACACAAGCTCTCTGAACATCAGCCCTGGTGCTGCGTCTTGGAGTTGCTTTTGTCACTGTGGTCCATAAAATACTCCTAAACTGAATAGAAGACTGGGTTGGACGGTCCTTGTCTGGTTTAAATTATATTAATAAGACAGGAGCTACAACCTTAATTGTTCTGATCATTTATGAGTGCTGAGATCTAGAACCCAACATTTAGCTGTCATGCAGTCCAAAGCTAGAAGTAGAAGGTCTCAGATATGCTCCAAATTTGACAAATCTTTAAGCCCAGACTATAGACTCCCATGCCTTTGACTTGCAATCCTTTTATTGTATTGTATGGATTTATTTATTTCTAGATATCTTTATATCTATTTTTATTTCTACCTATATTTATTTTTCTGTATTATTTAAAATCTAATCTTTTATTTCCTTTTCAGGCTTTTTGTGTGTTTATTTTGCTTTTATTTATGTAAAGCACTTAAACTTGCGTGTCTGTGTTTGTGTGTGTCTGTGTCCTTGTGTGTGTGTGTGTGTGCCTGTGTGTGTGCCTGTGTGTGTGCCTGTGTGTGTGCCTGTGTGTGTGCCTGTGTGTGTGCCTGTGT
>JBBIGA010027253.1:1890-14116 GCA_037576975.1 Alestes dentex | reverse complement strand
AGAGAGAGAGAGAGAGAGAGAGAGGGAGAGAGGGAGAGAGAGAGAGAGAGAGAGAGAGAGGGAGAGAGAGAGAGAGACAGGGAGAGAGAGTGTGTACATTCATCTCAAGCATGGCAGAGAGAGAGAATGGCAGAGAGAGAGAGAGAGAGAGAGAGAGAGAGAGAGACAGGGAGAGAGAGAGTGTGTGCATTCATCTCAAGCCACAGATAATTAAGCGTAGAAATGGCTTCATGAGCTAGTGCGTGTGGGGTGCTGGGTTTGGCAGAGGATCCATTAGCATTTATATGATGATCAGAGGTCAGCGCAAGCCAGAAATAAATAAATTAACATGTCATAATGGGGGGAAAACACTGGTATAAACATTTGTCTCCACAGGACACGCAAGGTGGCTGTCATTCCGTCTGCTTTCTAATGAACTACTCTAACATGCGTGAACTGAGTTTGCTGTAGAGGATTCCACCAGTGTTGCAGAACTCCTACCATAGTCCTTTATACACTGGATGGACTCTGTTATTCAGAAATAGCACTTTGTGCTGAATTATCATGTCTGTTTAAAGAAAGACTGGCTGTGGAGGATACAATGTGTACCTTCATTATTACAGAAGTTTATCCCAATAGTGGTACCAGTTATCAACACGGCTATTCTAATTCCAACCAACTCCCCATCAATCAGTCCCAATTTTTGGTGGAAAGAGAGGAATTACTGAGATATTGTGTCATACATCGTACCAAAAAAGAAACATTTCATGGTATAATTTGGGAGATGGAAGGCACTGAACATTTCGGTTCATATTGTAAACGTACTTTACTGTTCATTCACACACTGGCTGTATTACAGGGATAAAAATACCACAGTTCAATATATTTTGTGATGAGGGGAGTGGATCTTTGACAGGGGAGTGAATCTTTGAAAATCCCTTCAATTGTTTTTGTTTTTGATTGTGAGGATTCGAATATTCATCAAATCACCATATAGACCTGTCTAGAAACGCCAGAGGTTGGTCGGGAAGCTGACAGCACACAATAAACGATTTTACAACTGGAAGAGGTCCATCTGCAAATAGCAAGCAAATCCTGAAACAATGATTGGCAATAGACTTTGGAGCCCTGTGACAGATGACACACATGCACACACACATCCTTTAAACCTTTCTCTCCTTTCTCAGACCCTGTCCTGTTCTGTTTGAAGGAGTAAAGAGGATCAGAGCAGCATGGAGGAATCAGAGTGCATCGCTGCTCAGTCTGACTCTGCTTTTCTCCTGCTGAGAGTAGACCCGGCTGAAGTCCTGCTGTACACAGTCCAGGGCTAAGAACCTTAGACGAGTGAGGGATTTGGAGCATGCGGCGAAAGCTGCAAGGATCACTGCCCTGCCCTCCCTCTCCACCTCAGCAGAGCTCTTAACCCTGAGTGGCTCCAGCAGCTCTGGTATACGAAGGGAAGCTGTAACATATTAATAAACGGGGCACTCCGGTCATACTTGTGAACTGCTGAGAGTAAAAGGTATGAACGGATGTGTTGATATCTGTTAAGCTGCTGAGCCATTAATGCAGACTGTTGCATTTTCAGAAGTAAAATAAACAGATCAAACTAAAACAAATGCCAGAAAGCTTCAAAGAGAAACAAACATACTTGTGCCTCATAGGCAGACAGGTAGATAAGAAATGTTACACGTGATTAATAATAAATTGAAAAAGAAAAAGAGGAGGAGGAGGAGGAGGAAGATGAACAAAAAGAAGAAGAAAAAAGATGATGTGATGAAGAAAAAGAAGAGGAAAAAGAGGACGCAGGAGGAGAAAAAAGAAGAGGGAGGAAGAAAGGAAGATGGCAAAAAGACAAGAAGAACTATTTGAGACTATGAAAAACAAGAATAAGAACATGAGTGCGAAGACAAAGAATAAGATGGAGGACTAAATAGAGAAGGAGGAGGAACTGAGCCTGAGACTTCTAATAAAGTGGGAAACGTTCTCGCTGTCCACATTTCAGCACATGCCTTCATACCACTGACTTCATCAAGCCCTTCAGCTACTTCTCCTCTTCCATCCTCCTCCCAAATCAATACTATCAAACGCCCTCCAGTCCACAGCAATGGCATAACAATGACAAAGCACCGGCTCCTCGTGGCTGTGGAGTTCATCCAGAGGCAACCCCTGCTAACATGGGTGCACTGGATTTAGCCTTCAAAACCACAGATGATTAATGACTCTGTGCCAAGAGTAATCCTTAGAAGACTGTGTTCTCTCTGTGTTCTGTGTGTGTGTTGGTGTATGTGTTTTTGCAGGGTAGATTTAGTATCACTCTTGCCTCCTGACACCCCTCCTTTGTCAGTGATACAGGAGGCTAGATTTACTATTGAGATACTGAGTTGAATCAATTTTAGCTTAATATGGTCAGAACACACTGTCATAAACACTCAAACATGTATAAGACAGCTCAGAAATAAAATGAATATAACAGTGTGTATACAAAAGAACATTCAAGTACAGTGTGAATGGCTAGGACATTCTAGAGCACTATGAATGGATAGAACATTCTAGATAACTATGAATGGATAGAACATTCTAGATAACTATGAATGGATAGATAATTCTAGAGCAGTGTTGATGGGAGGAGAATTTTAAAAACACAAATGAGGAAGAAGAGGGAAAACCTTCTTGAACAGCTGGGTGAGAGGAGAACATTTGTGTATAAAAGCATTAAAAATACTTCAGAACACGAGAACATTCTGCTGAGTTTGTTGTTTCCAAGAAACAAGGTCCCAAAAACACTCAAAACATTTTAAAAGAACGTAAATGCAAGAGAACATTCTAAAACTTCACACAATCTGGCCCACCAGCCCAGTGTTTGGGTTTGATGGAGGGGCAGCTGCAATCGGAAGGCTGTGGGTTTGAATACCAGGACTGCTAGTGTCACCACTGAGGTACCCTTGAGTAAGGTACTGTCCACACACACTGCTCCCCGGGTGCTGCGCCACTAGTTGCCCACTGCTTCAGGTTAAAGGCAGAGAAAGAATTTCAATGCAGAGAAAGAGTTTCCACTGTGTGCTGTGCAGTGGTGTGTTCACACGTGACTATCAGAGCCGCTTTGCTTACTTTACCTAATAGGGTTTGTTCAATAGCCATTATCAAGCAGTATCTACACGCAAAACAATGTCAAATGACTGAGCTACTGATAAGTATTCATGAGTAAGAAACTGCCTCTTGGTCTTTAGAGTTTAAGGCATAAAAGAAAAAACTTCCCAAAGTAAAATTCTGAAAACTGCAAAAACTGAAACAGAGTTACGGCGCGTATAAGTTGAAAGTTGTCGCAGAGTGACAGGGGGGACGTCTGGAGAACTGCGTGAGAACCCAAAGTGCTGCCCAGTGTTCTGAAATGCCAGTATGAATTTGGTAATGAGGAAATGAACTGGGGCACAGTGCTCATGAGAAAGATGACAAGAGAGAGAGAGTGACAGAAAAAGAGGATGACAGAAAAAGATAGACAAAGATAAATACACACACACACACACACACACACACACACACACACAACCACACAAAACTGGATGTTTTTGTTTGGTTTGTTGGAAAACATGGAGGTCAAAGAAGGATGAGAGAGGAGGGAAGAGAGAGAGAGACAGAAAGACGGAGAATGGTTGATACAGAGACAGAGAGAAAGAGAAAGAGAGAAAGGGGAAGAGAGAGAGAGAGAGAGAGAGAGAGAAAGGGAAAGAAAGAGAGAGAGAGAGAGAGAGAGAGAGAGAGAGAAAGAGAGAGCAAGGGCCCTATGACAAAAAATAATTTTGAACCCCCTGAACATGGATTATACAGTAATCCCCCAGTTTTATGCAGATCAGGAGTCGCGTTGCTTTTTTCGTGGCAATATATTTTTTGTTTTTTTTTAACGCATTTAGTCCTACATTATTAAGAAAAATATAATTTACTAATTTGTAACATAAATATTAAAGTAAATTCAGCTATATTTCCATATAAAATATAAAATGTTTTTGTAATGTTTTTGTATTTTGTAGTTTAAAATGAAATTAAGGTGTTTCGGATTCAGGCATTTTTTCTTAGAATCGAACAAATAACTGTTGGCGAAAACTCGAGCAAATTGGTGGAAACCGCACATATCCTCCACATTTCCACACTTTCCACGCAATATATAATTCTTCATGCATTTTAGAGCTAAATTATTAAGAAAAATATAGGCCTAATTTACTCATTCTGTAACATAAATATTAATGTAAATTCAACTACAATTCCATATTAAATATAACTGTATAAATGTTTTGTACTGTTGGGAGAACACAAAGAAAGCGCATTTTGGAGGGTTAAATAAGGCTGTACTCAGGCAGGGGCGGACTGGGTCTAAAAACAGCCTGGAGTTTCTTCACCAGTGTTTCTCTTGTTTTTCATTTTGTTCTTCTTAAAGCCCTGTGTTTTATTACTGTAAATTAAATTAAAAGAGGTTGTTGAGCTCAGTTGCCGTCCAATGTTTCAACTGCTTTGCAAACAAAAACGATAAGGAATCCACTCATTATATTTACACTTTTAGTGAGAAATGTGTAGTATATTTTCACACTATTGAATACGGTCGCACCACACATTGTCAAAAGCGTTATCAAATCACGAAAAACACCATTGCATTCTGGGAATTGTATTCCTTCCCCGTCCCTCAGTCACCAGTTAGCGCTCACAGTGGCGGTGTTACGTACTGCCCACTAAAACACACAGGGTAGGAAACGTTGTCCTAGCACGTAAAAAAGGCCTAAAACGTGATCACAGCACGTTTGAATAGATTTTTATGTCGTGATGGCTGCACAAAAAAACGTGAGACCGGGTTGTGTACTTACTAGCGGTTCTCCTCACTTTCTGCTTATGAATGCATGGATGCTCTCTCTGTAGTCACTGTCTCCACTTCACTGACCTGAAATCAGTTCCTGTCAGTGTGCCAGATAATCAGCAGGTCTACAGAGAGGCCAGAGCCAACTTCTTCCACCCAAAAATCACCTTTTATTCACGCAGGAAAACGACTCTGGAATATTGCAGAGAGATCACGCCCCGGCGAGAAAAAAAAAAACTAACTCAGGAATGCAGGGTCATTTCAGAAAAAAAACTAAAATCCAGGCAGAGCAGCCAAACAAGGTAGAAAGAGAAAGAGAGAGAGAGAGAGGGGTGGGGGGTGGGGGGGTGGAGGAGAGCAAGAGAGAAAGTGGACACATGGAACACACGTTAAGAACACATATATGGTTATGGCAAGGTTAAAGGATAGTTTGATGCAAAATCAAATTTACACAATTTTGCTCCAAATTTACAGGATTCTCCCATGTTTCATGCCTGGCACTTGCTTCCTTAGGTTTGTATTGGAATTAAAAGGCTAATGTGGCTAACAAGCAGTGGAGGCCTATGGAAATTAACTGCCATTGTACTAACTGCATGCCTTATGAAAAATATTCACTTTTTATCTGGAAACAACTGGACCAATAACGTTGTCCTTTAAAGAGTACATTTATATTGTTTGTACTTTATTTTATTGCTGATACAAATTTTAGCTGACGATTAATTGCCATTTGACTAATTATAATTCATGACTTGCTTTTGTTCATAATGTGCAGCTATAAAGCACAAGCCTGATGTGGCCAAATTGGATGAATCTATTGCTATATAGTTACTGATGCTTCCACCTTACTAAAGAGCTCAAATAAACAAACATCACTCAATGTTACCTTCTAAAGTTGCTATTAGCAAACAACAAATAAACATTACTCAGCACTGCCCTCTACAGGTACTATAAATAAGCATCAGACAGACACTGCTCACTGCCGCCCTCTACAGGTGTTAATAATAAACATTGAATAAACAAGCATTACACAATGCTGCCCTCTGAAGGCGTTACCAAATACCAATTATACATTACTCACTACTGCCCTCTAAGATTATTCATAATAAACAAACACTATTCAGTGCTACACTCTATGGGTGTTAGTAGGTAAAGTAAAGCAAAGAACACACAACAGCACAGGACAGTGTGAAATTCTTTCTCTGCATTTAACTGATTCACTAAGTTAAGCAGTGTGCTGCCACCAACGAGGGGCGCCCAGGAAGCAGTGTATGGGGATGGTACTTTGTTCAAACGTATCTCAGCGATGACACTAGCAGTGCTGGGATTTGAACCCACAACCTGCTGATTTCAGGGACAACTCCGTAACCACTAGGCAACCAGCTGCTCCAACACTCACTTCTGCCCTCTACAGGTGTTATTAACGAACATAAAAACAAATAAACACTGCCACACTATTTTTGCATATGCTAGTTGATGAAGTTTGTTTTTTGTTTTTGTTTTTTTTTTTTTACAGACAAATTTTGAACATCTTGGCTGACTGACTGCATTTGTGGAAGAGGGAATTCACAGCTCCAGTAGCTCCTCATTTCATAAAGCATCTGAGGTGTTGAAAACCCATCTCTCCATAGCTGTCATGAAGGTTTGATGGCATTAGCGGCAGGCCACACGCTCACAAACACATGCCCATTTTCTGGCCACAAGCACAGCCTTTTAAAGCCCTCAGACCAGTGAGTGGCGGCGCTCTGGCCATCGTCCAGCCGCAGTCATCTGGACCGACACCTGATCAATCACATCACCTCATTACCCAGCATTCCCTGCTCTGGCGTAGGCTGACCGCTGGGAAACAGGAGCAGGTAGCCGCCTACCGGTCACCTTGAGCAAAACCGGCCAATGAGAAACCTCCCCAACTCCTGGCGCTAATTGCTGCAGGGCTGCTGATTGGGCACCGGGGCCGCCCGTCTGCCTCTGATAGACCTGATTTATGATGGAGTGTGAATTATACTGCTTGGCGCCGCCCGCCAAGCACAGATGGGGCTTCTTGCACACATTTACTCAGCGCCGACCCCACCGGGCAGTCGGGGGGCTGCTGGGAAATCCGTGCCAGAGGCTACCTCGCTACTAATCCACCTCAGAGATCCAGCCAAAGTGCTGTCAGGCCGGCCGCAGCACGGCGAGGGGGTGCCAAGTCATTTTAGCATAGCAGACTGGTCCCTGCCCCTCTATCTCCAGTATGAGAGATGGAACAGAAGGCAATGTTTAACCCTCAAATGCTGAGAAAAAAACAGATATCTTTATGCCCTTTAATCTTCTAATTTTGGAACATTTCTTCTTTTCATTACCCATCCTATTTTTAGATTTGAATGATATTTAAAGGGGACAACGACAATCACTCAGAACTGAATAGACTCACTTTACTGGGGTTGAAGTTCTGCGCAGCTTCTGCTTTAGGCTGGAAAAATGGAACCTCACCAACACACACACACACACAAACACACACACACACACACACACACACACACACACACACACATACACACATACATACACACACACACTCTTGATGAGCAGAGGTTGGACTGAGAGAAAAGACTGGAAGGAGATGGGAAAAACACAGGAGATGGAAGGAGATTTATAGGAGGTTAGACTGGATGGAGGAGGAGCTTTAGACATGCTCCTCCTCCCAGACTTGTGGTATTTTTTCAGTTATTCCGTATTGCATTGAAATGATGAGCATTGTTCCTGTATCTCACTGTAAGGGTAATTCCAAGAAATTCAAAACCTCTTCTATGCTAACAGCCTTCACTTCTCAGAATCAGCTTGAGGCTGCTTCCATGTCAAAAGCTCTGATTTTCATGAAGCCATTAGTGGGCCCTTTTCTCTATGGATCAACAACGAAGAACCGCTTCCATCAGACTCCTGCTGGAGAAGAGCTGAGCAAAAGTACATTGTCTTTGAATACAGAGGGGGTCAAAGGCTTTTCTGCTCTTTGGAAAAGCTTTTCTGTGTCAGACAACAGCCACGTAGGCATCATGTAGATGTCTCCCACACAAACGCAAATGAACCATTGGTAGCTTTGAAAGAGCTCCACAATCTTTGTTGAGGACACTGGCAAGCCATCAGACGTCAGCCCTTTGACGTGGGCCACTCTTGGCACACCCACTGCCTTCCCACATGCAGTACTGTGCAAAAGAAAGAGTGAATTATACTAAATTACACACAAAAACTTTACTGCTGGGCAGATGTTTGTGTCAAAACACTAATATGGCAATGAATACAAATAACATTAATGCAGCAAATAGTGGTTTTATGTATGGCAAAATGTTTGCTTGATCATTTCCAGAACTCTTTCCTCATGGAAGCCCAGTATTACTTGTAGCTTCCATCAAATACCTGGGCTGGCTTTTTACGTAGATTAAATTAGGTGTTTTACATTTACATTTACATTTACGTCATCTGTATCCTAGACCTGTAAAGCTAAACTTAAGTCAACATCCACAATTCAACCAAGATACTGCACACTTTGCTCATGGAAGCAGAAATCTGGAACAAAATCTGTTCTTATAACCGGCCCACAAAGTAATATCTGTTTAGATAAAAAGAAATCTTGATACTTTTTACTGCTTTCTTGTTTTTTGCATTTATTCTAATGATCACAGTGTTTTCTAGTAGAAAGCAACCCACTGCAGTTATAACAATTTACATAGGCGCCAAAGACATTTGCACAGTATTGTATTTCATGGCAGACACCGTCTTGCATCTGCAAGGGTTTCTGTCACCAGAACTGGACTTTGCCGAGGAACTTTCCAGCCTGTCTCTGTTTTGACCCCTACAATCATCATCTGTGCATCTGTTTTCATTTGCAGCATCATTAGAGAGTCTATTTGTCTAATTATTTCTGAAGAGGTGCACTTGTTTGTGGGTTTTCTCTACCAAAATGATCTTAATTTATTCTTACATGACTATGTTTCAACCTCTGTTCATCCTTTAGAATTAAAAGGACTGTTTATGTTGTGCCTTTAAGACTGATATATACAAATAAGCTCTGCTCTGACTGGCTGAAAGAAAGCACTCCACATCACTAACACAAATGGGCAAGGACTGCGGTAAATAGGTGAATACACATAAATGTGTTGGCTTTAAAATCATCAGAAAATCAACAGGGTGCTATTTGCAGTATAATGTCAATATACTATGGACTATATGGACTTAGGAGCGAATGCTTTGAAAATGTTAATTATATTTACGTGATAAATAATAATGTTCAAAAATATTGACTTTTGTTTTTGTAATATAGGCCCTTTAAAGTTCCCAAACATTTCCTCAACCTGTAAAATCCATACATGGAAACTAAATTGCAAAAAATAGCACATTTATTATGGTTATGAGGTCGCAACCACGAATGCATTTACATAAGACCGCACATTCGGTCTGCAGCAGTTTGGCACTAGTCATTAATGTAATAGGGAGTGTCGCTCCTGCAGACAGCCAGTTACTGGAGTGGGAAGGTGTTTGGGAAAATGATTAAATAATATGCTGTTTCTGACTGTCGGGCAGCAGATACATCACTGAGGCTTGCAAAATGTCCACACTTCCGAGAGAAGTGGCTGAAGTTTATTTTCTGTGATGTCTCTGAGGATTTTAGTGCAAAGGTAACAGTTTGTTTTGTAGATGTCAGGCTGGACTGCTCTTTTCACTTCGGAAGGAGGCCAGCCAATCAGAACAGAATTCATATACATACATCAGTCTTAAAAAGCCCAGTGACAAACAGTCTGCCTAATTCCTGAGGGATGAAGAGGTTGGAATAAAGTCCTGTTTGCTGCATAAAAACACAAATATTACACAAGGACTGCAGGGGTCGTGGGGTGTAGAGTCTGGGCTCTTTAAATAATTTTAAATAGACCCCAAGTAACAGATACGATCAAGGTCGACATGCAGTGGGGTAAGAGGGCTTGGACTGACAGATACCACGGCAACATGGTCTTACGCAACAAAAGCAGTCTGCTGTCGTCTGAAGTCCTGATGTGTGTTTGGCGCGTCGCCGGAGTGTGATGTGTATCTGGACAGCTCCACTGTTTTTCTACAGCACAATCCAAACGCTCAGATCATTTATAAATGAGCAGGCTGGCTTGGTGTCTGCACTGAGAGACGTGCTTTGGCACCATAATCTCCTCTCTCTCTCTCACTCTCTCTCTCTCTCTCTCTCTCTCTCTCATTCTCTCTCGCTCACACACACTCCGTCTCCTTTCTCTCTCTCACTCTTTTTTACTCTCTATCTCTCTCGCTGTCTCTCACACACACAGTCACTCTCTTCCTCTCCTTTCTCTCTCTCTCTCTTTCTCCCTCTCTCTCTCACACACACACTCAATCTCATCCTCTCCTTTCTCTCTCTCTCTCTCTTACTCTCTTTTATTCTCTCTCTCTCACACATAGACACTCCCTCTCTCTCCATTCTCTCTCTCTCTTTCTCCCTCTCTCTCTCTCCTGCCTCTCTGTGTGTATCTCTTTGAAACACACACTTCGCCTCACTCCCATCATCCATTTCTATTTCAATCATCCTTTGTCTTTGCCTCTTCCTCTTTTTCTCTTCCATAACTATCTTTTCCCCTTTTTTTCTCCTTCTCTCTCATCCTCTATCTCTTTCTTCTCTCTTTCTCTGTCCTTTCTCTCTCAATGTCTTTCTCTTCTCGTTCTCCTTGCTCTCACACTCCCTCCTTTCTTTCTTTAATTTTTTTTCTCTCTCTCTTTTTTCTATCCTTTCCTTTTCTTCTTTGTTTTTAACTTTCTCTTCCTCTACTTTCTTTGTTATATCTATCTCCACCTCTTCTTTCTTTGTTTCTCTCTCTCTCCCTTTTCCCTCCTTTGTTGCTCTCACACTCTGTCCATCTTTTTCTTTTTATCTTTTATTTTCTCTCCCCTTTTTAATTTTCTTTTTCTTTTCTTTCTTTTTTCTTTCTTTCTTTCTTTCTTTCTTTCTTTCTATCTTTCTTTCTTTCTCTTTCTTTCTTTTTATTCCTTCCTTCCTTCCATTCTCCCTTGCTCTCTCCATATCTTCTTTCTTGCCTTTTCTCTTTCTCTCACTTTCTTTCTTTGTTTCTTTGTTTCTCTCTCTCTCTCCCTCACACACACACACACACACACACGCGCGCGCGCACACACACACACACACACACACACACACACACCTTTCTTTGTCTCTCTCTCTCTCTGGTGCAGGATGTTATTTGTAGACATGGGGAAAGCTGCTGTAATCACAGGAAGGGAAAAAATCCCCATCAGCCACTGACATTCTTCCTCAAATCCCATCACAGATGCAGATGAACACACACATCCACAGTTACCTGCACACCACATGCGCACAAGCGCACACTCATACACACACACACACACACACACACACACACACACACACACACACACACGTCTAAATCATTGGAAACTTTTTTTTTCAACAGATATTCCATAATTTTTATAGCTGTGGACAAGCAAAACTGAGTGTGACTTTATGTTTTGGACAGAAGCTGATGTGATATCAGAATTTAATTTGCTCTCTCAGCTGTAGTTTGCGGTACTTGCCTGTCCATAGATTACCAGCTATTCAGTAGAGGATCATGGAGCCACCTGCATGTCCCTCTCACCCTCCTGCTGAGCCTCTCCTCACCCTGCCGACGAGACTGGACCATTCAATTCTAGACATTGTTCACCTGCCTCACGCTGTTCTTTACATATTCATCCTAACGTTCTTGTGGCAATCATTGATTCAGTTCTCATTTTTACTCAGACAGGCCTCTTATGAAACTCAGACATTTTTTCAATGATACATACTCTGCAGCTTACCTGTGGCACTTTTCTCCTGGCATAAGGAACCGCGCTGTATCGCGAACAAATGTTTTTCCATTACAAAAAGAGCGACTCATACCCAGGCTGCCATGTCTTTGATGGCAGGGCCAAAAGCAGGCCGCAGTCGAGCTGACTCCATCACTGCTTTTTAATCAGGCAAAATGTCATGATAACAAACAGAAACCAGGTTTTTGGAGATAAACTAACAACTGGGAAGTCGACATAGTACAAGCACTGCTATCTGTTTAGCTGGCTAACCAATATGAAGAAAAAAGAAAACAAAACTCAAATAAGAGTATACGAAGTAAAATACCACAATTATAAAAGTAGCTCTGACAGAAAATAAAATTGGATGACTCAGTGGATGCAGTTTTAGTATGCCGTTTGGAATGCAGTACAGAAACACTGTAACCAGTCTGAGATACACGGTTCTGCAATTTCCATGCATTGCAGAACAGCATGGTTCCTAAGGAAATGTGCCACTGGTGACCCCTGTGAAATCGCAAAATCTAAGGGGGGGGGGGGGGGGGGGGCGCCACACCAGTGACACCCCACACCCTTTTAACA
>JBBIGA010027243.1:0-14116 GCA_037576975.1 Alestes dentex | reverse complement strand
AAGATAGCTGAAATATTATACAATTAAATATCTTCTCTCATAAAACTAGTTAATTCAAGTGCATTTTAATATTCTGAACGAAGTGCATGAACAAACTGCTTTCAGAACAAGTGCTTTAAAAATTGTTGAAAGATATAACAACATTCTCAGTAGGCCTATAACAAAATAGTGTAATAAAACAAAGACTGACATAACCCATTAACAGTAATCACCGGAAAACTTTCTTGCCTTTTCAAAAACACAAACGGAAAGTGACCATTCTGTCATATGCGAACACACCACAGCACTTTTTAAACACCACCACTTTCGTCCCTGTGACGGTGTAATGCAGGGGTGCCCAAACCTGTCCAGAAAGGGCCGCTGTGGGTACAGGTTTTCATTCCAGCCAAAAAGAAGCCACACCTGAGTAACTGAAAACCAAAACCAACTGATTACAGAGGTGGAATCAGGAGTGCCTCTTGCTTGGTTGGAACAAAAACCTGCACCCACAGCGGCCCTTTCTGGACAGGTTTGGGCACCCCTGGTGTAATGTGTTTGTCAACCATGATCACTCCTCTGCAGCCCATTGGTACTTTTCTTTACTGACACGGGGCTGGCCCAATCATATCTTTAAACTCCTCCCCTTTTGGGTCTGTGCCAGTGTCAACGTATGAGATGGAGAGAGAAAACGTGAAGGGAAAACAAAAGAGGAAAACAAAGCCACTTCAGTAAGACACTTCTAAATGTGCCAAAATTACTAGCTGTTTGCAACGTTATGGTGATAACACACCAAAAAACCAACTGTTTTACGGCTGTGTTAATTTATCTTCTTACATTTCTGAACGCGGGTGAATAATGTCAGTGTTATCGCTAGGAGGATGGCTATTTATAACACATTGTGTTCACTGGCTAAAACAATAGACATTTAAGTTTGTCCTTTTATGTCTTTGGAGCTTAACTAAATTGTGTAATTGAAAGCGAGGACATTTTTAACCACCATTCATCAACATTAACAGTGAGACAGCAGTTAATTATTTATTATTGGTTGTGGGGTGAGGAGTAGGGAACTTTTGGGGTGTGGTGTTAGAGGCAGCTTTTCTGCAGGTATTTATGATTAATATACAGACATGAAAGACATCCACACTTTTTTTTAACTCTCTGTCTCTCTCTCTCTGTTACATGCCCACATACAGAATGCCTTCTGTTTTTTTAATATTCATTAGAAGATTCAGCTGCATCATTTTTGACTAGATAAGTTCACAATTTATTGAACACTACTTTGTTGAATACTACTTTCATTAAATCGTACTTTGGTGAATACTATGTTAATTGAACACTACTGTGAAGGGGCGAGAGTAAAGGAGAGGTAAGGGGAGGACACGCTCAACTGGTGATAATTTAATAGTAGAAACACAAAACACAGAACAGAAAACAGGATAACCCCGGCTCGACAAACAGGGACAGGACAGGACACTCAGACCCATGCTCCCCAAACGAACAAAACAAAACAAACTTCAGGACGCTGGCTAGAGCCCCGGAGGCTCAACATGGCCAGGAACGTGGGACCAGGCAGGGGTGCGAGACGCGCTACCCCTCAGGGCAAAACGGGGGGGAACACGGGCCTGGAAGACAAAATGGAGAACAGGGTTAAACATGGACACAGACAACGAGAACGTACAATAGGAACAGAACGAGGGAAAGTGAGAACTAGAAGACGAGGGTCAGACAAGCAGGGAACGTGGAAACAAACGCGACAGGAGAGACAAGCGAGAGAAACCAGAGCAAGACCAGAACAGCGGCAAACATGAACAGAGGGAAGACAAGCATGGAGCGTGGAAAGACAAGGTGAAAGCCAAAAGTAAGACAAGCATGGAGCGAGAAAAGACAAGAGTCAGAACAGGCAGGGAAAAGTAGACAAAGCATGGAGCAAGAAAAGACAACAAGAAGACAAATACAAACTCAACGAGACTGGAACTGACTGGGGCTTAAATAAGGAGGGGAAACAAGGCACAGGTGGAGACGAGAGGAAACAAGGGACAGGTGAATTAAATGAACGGGGAGTGATACAAACCAAACAGACACACTAGGTAGGGAACGAGGGAGCGAACCTAAACGAAAGTAAAGGGACGAATAACAGACAGGGAGACAGGGAGTACAAGAGGGAGAAACTAGTATTCGGGGGACAAGGACCGGGAAGGGCATGACGGGGATGAGGTGACCGTCACAACTACTTTGTTGGTACACACATTCATGGGTGCACAAAGATGGTTGGTGTGCATAATTGTATGTGGTGGGCCGTTCTACCCCAAAATGCCAGGGCTGTTTTTTTGTCCCCGTTGGCCCCTGGGTCCGCCCCAAGCTAAAGAAGTGACATTTAAATTTTTAAGACATTTATCCACCTTATCACTTCTACACAAAAGAAAGCTGTAACTGAAACTGTAGAACATTAGTTTCCCCTTGTGTTTCCAAGTGTCTCGTCTAATCTGTTAAGTTAGTAAGCCTTAAATTAGTAATCACACAATGCATTCCAGCGCCGTCACGGACAACAGCCTGCCTGGCACGCTCTCTGCACTTCAAGCTACTTGCCTCTTTCTTTCTGTTTTCCTCTTATTTATTTCTGTATACCTACTTAGTTAAGTTTTTCAGTTTAAACTTCTTGCATATTCAAGTAATTATTTATTCATTTGGACACGCAGTTTTTATAAAACTACAACCCCTCTGCGATGACTGCGATGCCACGCTGCCCCTTTGTCAACAGCCGGGACCAGCTGCTTGGGCTCCGGCAGCACAGTCGTGCCGGTATTCAGCACAATATCCCCGCAGAGATCAAGAAGAACTACCGTGGCTGCAGAGCCGGGAAAGCGCGACGACTGAAAAAGAAAAGATTTCATCCTGCTCTCCCATCAGTAGTGACTGGTAATGTTAGATCTCTGGTGAATAAGATGGATGAGCTTGCGAGCTTGGACAGAGAAAGTTTTCTGAGAAGCCAGTGTCATGTGTTTCACGGACACATGGTTGCATGAAAACATCCCGGATCCTATGATGGATCTAAATGGATTTAGGTATGTGAGAGCAGACAGGGACCCTAGCAGGAGCGAGAAGAAGAGAGGAGGAGGACTTGCTCTCTATGTAAACAACCGGTGGTGTTCCCCCAGTCACGTTAAGGAACTGTTAGCAGTCGGTCTTCTAACATTGAACTGTTAGCAGTCGGTCTTCGGCCATATTATTTGCAGAGAGAGTTTTCCCTCATAATCATCATTGTTTACATCGTTCCCAACGCTAACGCGGCACAGGTATATGACGTCATCAGCTCAGCGATAGCGAACCTCCTGACTTGAAGCTCATCTGCGTTTGTGGCCGTAACAGGGGACTTTAACCACACAAACCTCTCCACTGTTCTACCCACATTTAAACAATACGTGGAGTGCAAAACCAGAGACAATAAAACACTAGACCTGTTCTATGCCAATGCTACTGAGGCATACACCTCCATCTCTCTCTCTCCCCTGGGCAGGGCTGATCACAACCTTGTCCACCTCCAGCCCCTTTACAAACCTGCCGTCTAGAGACAACCTGCAGTCACCAAAACTGTTACAAGATGGACAAGAGAGACAGAGGAGACTCTACAGGGATGCTTTGAGGCAACGGACTGGGATGTCCGCTGTAATTCTCATGGGGACAATATAGACAATCTGACAAGCTGCATCACAGATTATATCAACTTCTGTGTGGACAGTGTGCTTTAGGGTCTGCTTAGCTGTTGTCTTCATTTGGTAAGCTTGCTTAAGTTTATTCTCCTTGTTTAACTGAGCTGCTATCTTGTGTGCTTATTCTGTGTTTATGTGGTTATACTGTGAGGTTTTAGGTTTGTTTCACTGCAACTGATTGGACAGAAGCTCACCTGGTTTCAGTGGGGCCTAAGGTAATTAGGTGTCAAGTGGTGTAAGAGGACTAAAAGTCTACAGTGGTTTGCACCTTCAAGTAGGACTAACTCCTTCCAGCAATCTACACCCAGCTAAGTATCCTTTCTTCCTTTCCTCTCTACTTTATTTTACATATAATGTGCATCACACCTATACCTGTTCTTATAACTTCTGGTCCAAGAAGATACTTCACCCATAATCACTGCAGAAATCCCAATAACCTCTCCCAGTTAAGTTTTTCTCTACAGTAGTCTGTTGAATTGCCAATCTTGCATCAGGAAGGCAGACTTCATCTCTGGACTGGCGTCCCTCCACTCATTCGACTTTCTGGCCCTCACCGAGACCTGGATCACACCTGACGGTGACTCCAACCGCCCTCTCCTCTGTCTTCTCCCTCTTCCACTGTCCTCGCACCACAGACAGAGGAAGGGGTACAAGTTTGCTTCTCTGAAGTAGATGGCGTTTCATGCCTCTCAGTCCTTCCCAACTTAACATTTCATGCTTTGAATTCCACTCTGTTACTGTAACTCACCCAACTAAACTTCATGTCATTGTACTTTATCGTCCACCTGGTCCTCTAGGTAACTTCATAGACGAACTGGATGTCCTTCTGAGCTCATTCCCTGACGCTGACTCACCACTCATCCTTCTAGGCAACTTCAATCTCCCTAGCGATGCAGACATGCGGACTCGCGAGGTTCCTGTCATCTTTCAACCTGACTCTCAGAGAATCTCCTCCGACTCACAAAGCAGGCAACACACTTGATTTAGCATCCATCAGATCACTTCCCACATTCAACATACTGTTTACTCCTCTGCATGTCTCTGATCATCATCTTCTATCTTTCAAATTTCCTCTTCTGTCCTCCCCACCTCCGCCCTTGCGTACAGCATCTGCGTCTGCCCGCAGAAACCTCTCTTCTTTATCTCTATCTTCTCTCTCCTCATCTGTCCTACTCTCCTTACCTCTTCCTAACTCTACTAATCCCAGTCCATGCTCTGTAGAATCCGCTACCCATGACCTTCCCTCTTCTCTACACGGATCATTTAACTGTCTCTGTCCCTTGTCTTCCAGACCAAAGCATGTTTTTCCACCAGCTCCATGGCTGTCTAAGGTCCTGCAAAGTAACCGAAGGGAACTGAGAGCAGCCGAAAGAAGATGGAGGAGAACCCTTGAGAACAGTGACCTCATTTCTTATCGCTCTCTCTTATCTAATTTTGCAAATGACGTAACTTCTGCAAACACTTTCTTCTACAGATCCAAATTTGAAGAATCTGTATCTAACCCTCGTAAGCTCTTTACCACCTTTTCATGCCTTCTCAAATCTCATTCTCTCCCTGTATCTCCAGATCTCTCACCAGAAGACTTCGCAAAGTTCTTCAATGAGAAGATCAACGACATTAGAAGATCCTTCTCCCCAACCACCACACTGCCTGCCACACCGAGACCTGGTCATGCTGCCCTGTTTGACGCCTTCTCACTGCTCTCTCCTGAGGAAGTGTCACTACTCCTGACGTCCAGCAAACCTACCACGTCTTCGCTCGACCCTCTCCCATTGGGCACACTTCAGTTGACACACAACTCATTCTCTCTTTTCCTTCCAGTGACAACCAGGCCTCTTCCCGCATCTCAGACTGTCTGGCCGATATCTCCTCTTGGATGGCGGCCCACCACCTCAAGTTAAACCCCAGAAAGACTGAGCTCCTTATTATCAAAGGGAGTCCTTCACCAAGCCACGATCTCATCGTTTCTGTTGGGAACTCAATTATCATCCCTTCTAAGAAGGTAAGAAATCTTGGTGTTACTCTTGATGAAGATCTGTCTTTCTTGCCGCAGGTTGACCAGATCTCCAGAATGTGCAGATACCTCCTCTACAACATCAGAAGAATCCGAGCCTTTCTTACCATGAAAGCTACACAGATTCTCGTCCAGTCTCTGGTCATCTCCAAACTGGACTACTGCAACTCTCTACTGGCTGGACTTCTACAGAAGGTAACTAAACCACTTCAGCTGAATCAGAATGCAGCCGCAAGGTTAGTCTTCAACGTTCCTAAGTTCTCTCACACCACACCCTTATTATGGAACCCTCACTGGCTCCCTGTAACTGCTTGCATTAAGTTCAAGTCCTTAACACTTGCTTTCAAAGCCAAGAGTGGTCTTGCACCGCCATACATAACAGCATTGATCAAACAACGTATCTCTTCTTGTCCTCTTAGGGCTTCAAGCACAGCTCGTCTTGAGCCTCCGCCACTCAAAAGAAGAGGGAGACATGCGTCAAGACTCTTCTCAGTCTCAGCCCCCCAATGGTGGAACAAACTCCCTCTTCCTATCAAATCTGCGGAGTCTCTCGCTGTCTTCAAACGTTGCCTGAAGACCCACCTCTTCAAGGAGCACCTTGGTGACTAACTCTCTCATTTCACTTGCTTACTTCTCAAAAAAAAACCAAAGAAAAAAAACCCCCATACCCCATTCCTTCCTAACCTTGTTTTACCTCTGACTTTCTTTGACAGGTGTTGTTTAGGTATCTTTGACAGGTGTTGTTTAGGTGTACCGAGCGTGCAGTATCTTAGTTGAATGGAGGATGTTGACTTAAGTTTTGCTTTACAGGTCTAAGATACAGTTGTGGACTACTTAAGTACTGATGTATGTCACTCTGGATAAGAGCGTCAGCTAAATGCCGTAAATGTAAACGTAAATGTTCCCCCCCAAAAAAAAAAACATTCATTGCTTCTCCAACAATAAACCCTGGGTAACCAAAGACATCAAAGCTACACTGTCAAGAAAAAGAACAAGAACACTGAACAAGAAACGGTGACAAAGAACAATTAAGACTGGTGCAGAGGGAGCTTAAAGTCAAGATTGCGGAGGGAAAAGAGACCTACAGGAGGAAGCTGGAAAGCAAAGTCCAAGAAAACAACACCAGGGAGGTGTGGAATGGAATGCGGGCCATTACTGGCCTGAGACAAAAGAGAGGTGTTGGAATGGATGAGGATGTTGAATGTGCAAACACCCTAAATCTGCACTTCAACAGGTTTGACTGACCTGCCTCTCCTTTGCCCACATTCAGCTCTTCCCACCTTCTCCATTCTCCTCCCCCACTCCTGCCCCCTCAGCCTGTCTCTCTCTGTCCCTCTCAGTAGATGACATCAGAAGGGAACTGTACAGACTCTATCCCAGTAAAGCTGCTGGCCCTGATGGTGTCCGTCCAAGGGCCCTCAGGTGCTGTGCTGCCCAGCTGTCTGGAGTTCTACATCTCATCTTCAACATGAGTCTGAAACTGCAGAGGGTCCCGTCACTCTGGAAGACATCCTGCCTGGTTCCTGTCCCCAAAAAGATCAACCCGTCGACCCCCAGTGACTACAGGCCAGTGGCTCTGACTTCACACGTCATTAGGACGCTGGATAAACTCATCCTGAAGCATCTGTGTCTGCTGGTGGAGCCTTGGCTACAGTTTGCTTACCGGCCCCATATCGGCGTGGAGGATGCCATCATCTACCTGCAGAACCAGGCTTATTCTCATTTGGACATTGTTGGGAACACTGTGAGGGTCATGGTTTTTGACTTCTCTAGTACTTTTAACACGATCAGACTATCACTGCTGGGGAATAAGCTCATGGAAATGCAGGTGGACGCCCCACTGATTGCTTGGATTACGGACTATTTAACAAATCGACCACAGCATGTCTGGCTGAAGAGCTGCTGCTCGGATAGCATTCTGAGCAGCACAGGGGCGCCGCGGGGGACTGTCCTATCACCCTTCCTCTTCACCCTCTACACGTCAGACTTCAGGTACAGGTCTCAGTCATGTCACCTGCAGAAATTCTCTGATGACTCTGCCATTGTGGCCTGTATAAGGGACAGGTATGAGGATGAATAAAACATCTACAGTAGAGTATTGTGCTAAGGTACTGTACAGCACTGCAGGGTTGTCAGTTCATATACATTGTCCTGTGAGCCCACACGACTGCTTGTAACTTCAACATGTTGTTTGACAGTTTGCAGCGTTATCCAAAAACTTGATGTAGCCATGTTCTTTTTAGCTGGGGAGGATTGTTATGACTAACTACTGCATGGCTAAAGCTGAGTTCACACAACACAATTTTAGTTTTTGGAAACTGCTGACTGATCAGGATACACGGTGTTAATTTTAGGTATATGGACTGTATCCCATTTGTAAGACAAGTTTGTTATTTGACAATTTTGTGATAAATGTTGAAGTAAAAATCAATGTTGATCTTCAAACCAGTAAAATAACAGCTGTTGGTGAACCCCAACAATCTGCTGAAAAAAGGAATATGTTCTACAGGAATACTGAGATGAAGAGGAAAGGAATCCATATTTGTCCTATTCAATTGTCCCCAGGGTCGGACTGACCATCTGGCGTATTGGGCATTTACCCGGTGGGCCGACATCCTATCTGGGCTGATACTTTCTTCATTTATTTATTTATTTATTTATTTATCTGACCGACCCATAAGACTCGTAGATCGGCGGCCCAGTTCACATTGGCCCAATCAACTTTTTAAACACCACCACTTTCGCTTTGGTCCCTGTGACGTTGTAATGCGTTGGTCAACCATGAGCACTCCTCTGCATCCCATTGGTACTTTTCTTTACTGACACGGGGCTGGCCGAATCATATCTTTAAACTCCTCCCCTTTGACAATGGCACAGACCCACTTCAGTCAGACACTTCTAAATGTGCCAGAATTACTAGCTGTTTGCAAAGTTATGGTGATAACACACCAATAAACCAATTGTTTTACGGCCGCGTTAATGTATCTTCTTACGTTTATGAACGTGGGTGAACAATGTTGTCCACTAGGAGGACGGCTATTTATAACACATTGTGTTCACTGGCTAAAACAATAGACATTTAAGTTTGCTCTTTTATGTGTTTGGAGCTGAACTAAATCGTCTTTTTGAAAGCGAGGACATTTTTGTTTAAACCACCATTCATCAACATTAACAGTGAGACAGTAGTTAATTATTTATTACTGGTTGTGGGGTGAGGAGTAAGGAACTTTTGGGGTATGGTCTTAGAGGCAACTTTTCTGTAGGTATTTATGATCAATATACAGACATGAAAGACATCCACACTTTTTTAAACTCTCTGTCTCTCTCTCTCTTTCGTAACCCTCGTAACTGAGTGAACCTAGTATCGGGGCTATGTGCGCAGGACGAAGGAGCGGCCCAGTTCGGAACAGGTTCCTCATGTCTGGCTCTGAAAAATAGACTGCTTGTATTTCTGTTATCCCAGCTCCTTTATTTTTGGTGGCTGTTTAAATGCTCCTTTAGGTCATAAAAGCTCTGCGTGTTTTGTGTAACTCCTGTGTCTGTGTCGTCCTCCTGGAGACAACATGACAGAATCCGTGTGGATTTTTTGGCTTGCAAAGTGAAAAGACTTTATGTATGCACATTTGCAGTGGATATACATACTAGAAGTTACATTCAAATAATTACAAAAAAAAAAGACTTGTGTCCCCTCATGGTAAATAACTGCGTAGAGCTAAAATTGTTGTTGGCATGTCTCTGCACTCTAGTGACAGGATGATAGAAAACCTCTGAGCCATTTTCCACAAGAAAGTGTTTTTCATTCATTTTGGTGAGCGGAGTTTGTAAAAGAAAAATTTTAATGTGAATTTCAGCTTTCAAAATACTTACTGGAACACACTGATGGAAATAGGGCGGCACATTCCACATTATTCCAAGCCACTAAAGGAGGACAGGGAGGAAAGCAAAAAGTTCTGGAATCATTAAGACAACTTCAAGTGCTCTGAAAGCATTTCAGTGAGTATTTCTTATAGTGTAACTGAATACAATTAAACCTCAAATTATTCTTAGAAGAAATTTGATCAAATCAAATAGAAGGAAAAAATACCTGGAAAATTCATCTCTATACAATCCTCTACGCCAGGAGTATCAGGCTGTCCAGGACTCCAGTTATTGTAATCAAACGCCGACCCATCTGTCCACACCCACACTCCAGTCTGAAAAAAGAAAGGTGACCGTTAAAAGCTTAACACTGAATGCAGTGTATTAATGAAAATACAGGAGTTACATTGTCATACCTGTGCAAGATCATTTCCACCTAACCATGCACGTGAGTTTGCATTAGTTGCATTCAGCACTAAAGCCTGGATGAAACTGTACTCATTACTACTGTGCACAGATGCCAGATGTCCTCCACTGGCCACACAGTTTTGCTGAAGAAAAAAGGAATAATAAAGAATCATATTTGGATGCTGTGAAATTGTTCATTTTAGCATGGGCTTGTAAACAACATTAAGTGAATTCATCAGTAAAAGAGCATTTATAACTGCACCTCGGCGGCACTCCAGTCTGTTGTTTGTGTGAAGACCGTGAAGCAGCGATATCCAAACTGGTACCAATTATCCTGGCACTCTGTATTTTTAAGTGATAACATGTGAAAAGTTATGCTTCTTCATTATTTCAGGCCCTTAACATCCCTGAAAACATTTACAGTAAAGTATTGTTATAAAGGTACTGTACAGCACTGCAGGGTTGTCAGTTCATATACATTGTCCTGTGAGCCCACACGACTGCTTGTAACTTCAACATGTTGCTTGACAGTTTGCAGCGTTATCCAAAAACTTGATGTAGCCATGTTCTTTTTAGCTGGGGAGGATCATTATGACTAACTACTGCATGGCTAAAGCTGAGTTCACACTACACAATTTTAGTTTTTGGAAATTCCTCACAGATCAGGATACACTGTGTTAATGTGAACATGTGCGTGATTTAATGAAGAAAGCCAGGCTAACTTAACAAGCTGTTAATCTTTGCAGCGAGTTAGCCTTATCAATGTGTAGAAATTGGTTGAAGACTGAACACAGTTGCTTTTTCAGTTACGTTAACAGATTGTGTTCAAGTCACGGTGAGTTTATGGTGACAGAGACCCGTACATTTCCAGTGGTAAAATGTGACCATTAGGGTTAAGCCATAAGTTAGATGTGGATCATGAATATCAACAATTTTTTTATATGAATTTTTGCTTGTAACCGCATTCATTTCTAGTAGTATTTTAGTGCCAACAGAATTGCATTTTAACACTATTGTTTTTTCTAGATAAAACACAGACATATTAATGTATATTTTATCTTGTGTAACCTATTAATGTAAATTTTAACTTGTGTAAAGAACTCTGGAACAGAGACAGAAAACCACTGGCTAGGCTGCTGCTCACAGTGACAGTAATCCAAATTCCTAGAGCAACATTTCCTACATGGAATTGATCCCATTGACTGGAAATGTGACTGGTTGATTCTACTCTTAGTTCCTTGTTTTATCAGTGGTTAATTTGACAGTACGATTTCAAACTATGAACTTTCCAGTGTGAACACCTAACAAGCTCTATCTACCTAGAGATTATAAAAAATTCTGATAAGATAATGTTCCATAGCCTGGAGTTTTTCCATAAGAAGTATGTATTTGTACAGAAAAAAACAAACACACATCCAGAATCCAGACGGCTGCTATAAAACTGGAGTTAAATGTGTTGTAACATTCTGCTGCAATATATCGCCCTCAGAATCCCTGTTATTTCCTCCTCAATTGATTTGCAGATTTCTTGCCTTTAAATGAAATATAAAAGTGCCTATTTCTGAATGCCTTAAAACATGTTTTAACATTGCCTAGTAAACAAAATAACTTACGACTGTGTGTGAAGGGAAGAGCACAGAGTCCTGTAACAAAAATATTGCAGTTGTATTTAAAATTCTGCTCCAAAGTGCAGAGTGACTTGCATGTATCCTGTCCAGACCTTTAACATGGCTCAAGTAAAAGTCAGTGGTTACTGACCTGAAAACAACACCAAGAGCCACATGGTTGAAAGCTGCAAAGCCAAAAAATACTGTGATAAGTAAGTTAATAGAAAAAAAACCCTCAATCCATGTTGTAAAGATTCCAGCAGATCTGTATAACACAATACATATTTAGGTAAAACTATTGTTATTCCTCAGATATAGTTACTCAGATAAAAGCAAAAGTATCTTCTCAAAAACAACCTGAGTAACAAGTCTAAAAACAACTTTACAATGTTACCTTTTGAATTGCAACAGAGTCTCTTCGTATATTCAGGACCTGTTGGCCAAGGGTGTATCAAGCTTTCCAAAAGTGGGGGTGTTCTCGGATGGGGAAGCCAAATTATAAATACAATCACAACCAATTAATCTGACAAAAGTGGGGGGATGGAATCGTGTGCTACGTCCCTGCTGTTAGCAGAAGAACTGAACTTTGTTAGATGCTTTTCTTCTCTCCTTAATGCACTTATGTTCTAAAATGAATGAAGGTGTAACCAGCTGCAAAGCAAACACAGCTGCAATACATTAAATATGTAATGATTTAGGTAGAGGTAGGATATAAACACAACATCTTCAAACATTTAATATAAAAAAGAAGAAACAAAAAAACTTAAAAGACAAAAAAACAGCAAACGCTAAGAGACAAAACTTAAAGGCAAGTCTGTGGCACAAGAGAATATTAACAAAATCACAAGCAAAATGGAACAACTTGAAATGACAGTGTTTTTACTTCAGCTTCTTTTTATCTTCATGAGGAACTTAAAATGTTTAAGAACTTCTTTAGTATAGAAAAAAATATCTTTAGAATATCTTTAGTTTTTGTTCGTAAAGTTGTCGAGACTATGAGGCAAAACGCACCAAGAATCAAGAGGGAAAAAGGTGATTGCAGACCCACAAAGAAATCATTTTAGCTGGATCTTGTTATTTTGAACTGAGCAGAGAGAGTGACCATAAGTCAGACTCTGACCCGCCATGTCAATAAATGACACCTAGGAAAATAAGGAAGTGTAATTGTAAAAAGAGTCTTTCAAAAAGAATGCATGGGGAGGGTGTAACTAACTTCAGAGGTAATTTTGTGCACTCAGAAATGAGGCGTGCAACATAAATTATGCTATAACAAAAGTGTGGAGATTTTTTAAAGGCATACTGAAATAGTGGGCATCTTATTTTCAAAAGTTCAATCCCCGGTGCTGACGAATAGATATTTCTAGGACAAAATAAAATGGGATTTAACAAATCTGGCAGTACTATCAAAGACAACTAATGGCTTAAGATAGTGTCACGTCTGGTCCATCTCATTCACGCCCCCAATGCAGCCCATCGCCCGAGTACTAGGTGTACATGGCTCTGGGCACAAAGTGATGATGTCATGGTTTGTTGTGCATTTGGTCGTTAGGTGCCTGGGCAACCCAGGTGTGAGTTAGGTATCAGCTGGGTTGCTAGATACCTAACGACATGTCCACCTTTCTTGTGTTTGCATTGATCACTGCTTGTTAATGAGTTGATTGTCTCTGTTGGATGATTGGCTGTATGTGTGTGCTTGTGGGTTTAAAATGCCAGCCAAGCATTGTGGGTATGTTTTGTTAAAAACAGAGCAGAACTTCATACCGTCACGGCGGTGCGGACACACTTGCAGAACGCAGCTTAAAGTAAATACATTTTCCTTTTATTTAACAAAGTTCACAACAAGTCCAAACACTCAAAAACAGGTACCAACTTAAAAAACCAAAACTCAGATACACTCTATAAAGGCGTGGGTCGGGCAGAGAGGCTTGGGACAAGGCTGAAACAAAAACAATACAAATTAGTGATAGCTTTCTCCCTTTAGACTGAAACAAGCTCCTGCTCTGTGGCGTAAGCCCTTGGTAGCGTTCCTCGTTCTCGTTCCTATACAAAAACACACAGAAGGGGAGAATCAAGTGCAGTCAAAACATCTCTTTCAGTCCATGTGCGTACCCAACCGGCCATAAAACACCAACAGGCTAAGTAGAAACTTGCTCCGTGTTGCCACTCGGAAAGTGGGGGACACACAGTTCGTTCTCTTGTTTACTCACGTTCCTTTCCCCTGAACAGCACGTGTGGATACTTTCATTAGTCCCAGCCTCCGACATGACTACTGCAGTGCTCAGACTATGAGCTTGGTGACCAAACAATGATTCCTAGGATCAGCAGGCTTTTGAACACACCTAAGGACTCAAACAACCAATCATACAACGCAGACAAGTAACTACCATCAATTAACTCACTACACAAGACAGGTGGATCTGTCATCAGGTACCTAGCAACCCTGCTAATGAGCTAATCCAGTTCCGGTGTGACTCTGGGTTGCTTAGGCACCTGATGACACAAGCACGCACTCACCCACACTATGTGCCCAGGGCTGTGGCCTA
>JBBIGA010027225.1:0-14117 GCA_037576975.1 Alestes dentex | reverse complement strand
CCTTTCCCATTATGTCTTAAGAATTGTCATTTTGTGATTTCAAAACCCATCCAAATATCTTCTACACTAATCGCACTGCCAGCTATGGAGGACTGGAATTAATCAGAGACGAATCAGGATGAGAATATATTCACTTTTAAAAAGTGTAAGAATCTCACCTCTTACATTTCCTAAATAGAGACCATCCACAACCTGTGTAAAAAGAGAACATCTAGTGAGTTTGCAGTTAATGTCACAAGCATATAAAACCAGCCCCTTCACATCATATCATCCTGGAACACCCAGAAATAGGAGCAGCATGCAACCAACAGCAAACATGGCCTTCTTGTTCCATACCTGGTGACTGGCAGTTTATCCAATGAGAACATAACCCTCACACACTAAACTGAATGTTCAAAAAGGTCAAAATGTTTTTTTTTTACAAAGCCATATAAGCTGTGACCTTACTGTCCTGACCACGCTCTTACATAAGAGCCCAGCAGTGAGCCTGGCCACCCTCACTTATTCCTGCACAAAACTGCTAAATACGATCGAACACATTAGCTCTATCATTTCTACGTACAAGCGCCTCGCCACGTTTTCTTCTTTTCGTTTATTTTTACCTTATTCATTCCGTTCCCCATGATTGTGGAGGAGACTTTTTACATCAACAACTACTTTCGGTATAGACGTTTTCACTCTGGTTCTCATGAAGGTTAGCTTACAGACAGGCTCCGAAAGGACTCCCACATCTGACCCAACACTGTGTGGGAAAAGGGGGCTCTACTGATGTCAGAAGCGATGTCTTCGATGAGTTTTCTACCCAATTTGCCCCCTCGCCCCTCTCTCTCTCTCTTCCGGACTCACACTGGGAAAAAAAAATGATTGCAATGAGCGGATATTCCTGCAGCATGAACGATGTGACATCACAGCGGGGCTTGGGGTTTAACCCATTAAATCTCCTGGATTTAAAGGGCTGCCACATCCCGAGGTCAACAGCTCTTAAAGACACAAAATATGGACAGAAGTATTGTGGCGCCTGACCAACACCAACAGGGACTTCATGCATTGGAATGCAATGCCTTTCAGCTTTAATAGTTTTAACACCAGATTTTAGAGCAGATTAACAGACTGGAGCATAGGCAAGTAAACATATATACTACGCTAAATAGCACATTAAATGAATCTACCTCATTCTGTCACTTTCAATGTACTGTTTTGGGGCAACAGCTTGCAGATTAAGGCAGTGCTACTCAGATTCTCATGTGAAGTCAAGGATAGGCTTCTCCAGTTTTGTTGCTCTAGATTTTAGTTGGATTCAGAACTGTAGTGACATTGTGGGGAAATCAATGGAGTTCAAATTACATGTATTGTTTAGATACCAAAACCATTGTTACAAAAATGTGGGTCAATGTGGTTTTCTTCAAAAAATGGAAATCTATTGATCCAAGTACCAATTAAAATATATATCTAAAACAACTTTTGGTCTAAGAGAAAGTCTTGAATAATATCCTTCTGTGCACCATGATGGCCAACCTTAAAAATGACAAATACATTAAAAACTACAACAAAAAAAAACCCCAAAAATAACCAGCTGGTCCCTGAACAGGAAAGGTATGTGCAAAAACAAAGACATTAGGTAGACACTGAAATTTTATTTCTTTTATTGTACATGACAACCTTAAGAGGAAGTGGTCTTCCAAAATGTATTGGCTGAGGTATTGCGGACAAGTCATAAATACAGACACCTTTTCTGACTTGTGTGTTGCCTGCTTAGCAAGAAGTTGCGTAACATGGTCCAATGACAAAGATGAATGCAAGCTTATTTCTTCCAAGCTTTGTTCTCATAGTCCCACTTGGCAGAGAAGCCCTCAACAGGGTTCATCCTCATGTCCAGCATCCTCTGAAGCTCTTGTTGCTTGTACTCAGGAGTAAAAGTGTGAGGAACATCTCCATAGACTGCAAGAACAAACAGTAACAAAATTACACTTTAGTGCAAATAATTCTAATGTGTGTTGTTCAAAATGAGCTTAAATTGTTAAATATCAGAACAACTATATTTCAGTTTTACTACAATACATACCGAATTTCCTCTGCCACAGCACAACAAGGCCAGTAAAGCCAATAAATAAGAAAATTCCACCAAGCACAGACTTCCACTCCCCTGAACCCTTTCCCATTTCAGCAAAGCTGTCCTTGAAGCTGATGCGGTACACTGTAACAAACAAGAAAACACTTAACAACAGGACACTGTTATCACAATGATAAATACAGACAAGGGATATCTTTGAAAACTCTAGTTGCTGATACATACATGCAACTTTCTCCTCATTGGACAATGCAGCCCAGGATCCCTTCTCCTTCTCCTTCAGGGACTTTTGCTCTGAGGTCAGATTTTGTACATATTTCACCTCAGGGAGGGGGGTCTCCCGCCGGTCAAAATATGCTGGGAGTGAGTAATCCTCAACCTTGGCAACACCTGGGGAAAACAACAAACTTAACTAAAGTTCTACAACTCTGCATCAGAAACAGAACATATAAACTACACAGAAGCCACAGCCATAAAAGACAGACAAGCATAGCAGTAAGAGTTTAATGTATGTTGTCAAGCTAAACATATATGTATTAATGTGCAAAAGCCTGAGAAATTCAAGTATCGGCTAAATATCACAAACAAATTGAAGGCAATTGCCTTGTCTAGTCTGAACTAAGAGGTGAAACAGTTAAATGCATTACCCAATAACTGTAGTATGAGCATTGGAAAATTTCACAACCACACCCAAACTGCAAGTAAATATGCTGATCAAACTAATGTATCAACTGTGACAAAAAAAAAGACAGACATTCTGCTAAAATGCTCATGAGAAGAATGCTTAAGAGGAAACTAAAAAGTTGAGCAACATCCTATTTTGCTTTACACATAGCTTTCACTCAAGTTTACATGCTGCAAAGAGGAAAAAATGAAATCACCAACTGACCAATACCTGATAGCATTTATATGGGATCCACAACTTAACATTTTTTATGAAAGTCATACTTGAACAAACTACAGCACACAGTGTGAACAGCACAAAATTCTTTCTTTGCATTTAAACCATTCACCAAGTGAAGCAGCAGGCAGCCAGGACACAGCACCCAGGGAGCAGCGTGTGGGGATGGTACCTTGCTCAAGGTTACTTCAGAGGTGCTTAGCAGTCTTAGGATTAAAATTTAAATTATTTAAATAACTTTGAAAATATGCAACCATGTTTTTATTAGATGTTTAATTGAAATGGGATTTAAAGTGACACATTCTCACTGTTAGTGTATCTAGTGTTTGAATCCTTGTGGGTCACTCATTTTAATGTCCTGACTGGGCAAAGTTAAACGTTTTCACTGGATTAAAAAAACGTACCATGCCCACCACGTAGGCAGACTGAAGTTGACAAGGCTCGTTGTCCAACAAGACGAATTGCCCTGGTTGCCAGCATTCTGTTAAAGGGAAAAAAAAGGTCACAATACATTGAGCATATATTCCTAAAAGGCCCAACATTAATGCCATTATACCTTTTGTGCATCATGGCCAGTGAGAGCACAGCATTTACTTACAGTCCAGCAGGCCACAACCTTTTTCTTAATGAGTATAGTCGCTGTGTATGTAAAGTGTCCATTTGTCATACATGGTCACCACAGCACTCAGTGTGAACAGCATGAAATTCTTTCTATGCATTTAAGCCATTCACCAAGTAAAGCAGCCAGGAAAACAGTGACTGTAAAGCAGTGTGTGGGGACTGTACTTTGCTCGAGGGTACCTCAGAGGTGCCACTAGCAGTCCTGGGATTCAAACCCATTACCTTCTGATCACAGGGACAACAGCTGCCCCAGTGTACTTTATGTACTTCTGTTATAAAACTGAACTATGCCATTTCATTCTTGTATTCATACATTTACCCTGTTGGGCAAATAAGCATTTCTTTGGTTAGATGGTGGACTGGTGGTTAGGGAGTCGCTCCTGCAATCAGAAGGATGTGGGTTCGAATCCCAGTGCAGCTAGAGGCACAACTGAGATCCTTGAAGGTACTGTCTCCACACACTGCTCACTGTTTTACTTGGTGAACAGGCTAAATGCAGACAAACTGTGACACTGTATGTGGTGTGTTCACCTGTGGCTATAAGGGCCACTTAACTTTCACTTACAGATGTGTGCCTCCAAAGCTATGCCATCAGTTAGCAAAGCCGCTACGAGCTCCAGGAACTGTTACAAGGTCATATCTGGTTTGCTCTCAGGAGACAAAACTAATTATCTTTTTCGAGCCACTCATAAGATGTATTCCTCAGCTTATATTAGACACCCCAAATTAGGTCAGTTTTATACACAATAAACGTTACAAACACCAATTCTGCTGTGTTATTAGCTACCGTGCTAACTAGCATCCATTGTACAACGGAAGTAAGAGCCACAGTCATTCAGCTCAATGTCACATCTCACCTCTCAAACACCTTTAAAACAACTCACTCCTACGAATCTCGCCATATAATGACACGGTTAACACGACAGGCAATTTTTCTACTAAACAACATTAGCGCTATGATGACTTAGGTTTAAAATCTACATTAAACCCTCCTGCGCTCTAACTCACCTCTCCGTCTCGGCCCGAGGCTCGAATAGGCTGTGGCGGAACTGCGTCATCAGAAAAGGAATAAAACAGCGAGGGAATACAGCACATTGTTATTATTTATTATTACTGCTCTTCACGACAGCTTATAAACATTAATCTCGGCCCCAGACACTGGAATAATCATTAAATACAACACATAAAATTGTAATTATATTTATATTTTTTTCTTAATAATTTTCACTACCGGTTTACGACAGTCCCGCACCCTGAAACTGAGCAGGAGGAGCAGCCATTCCGGATCTTCTTCTTCTTCTTCTTCTTCTTCTTCTTCTTCTTCTTCTTCATCATCATCATCATCATCATCATAATAATAATATCTGATAACTCATAAAACAGCCCTATTTCACTTTTATGGTGAAACACGTTTTGAATGTTTTCTAGAGACTGACTGCATTTCCAAATTTGGTCTAAGAATATTAAACAGCTTCAGTTTACTTATCTGTTTGTCATACTTTGCTATAAAACTCCTACAGAAATCCTGTGTAACTTTTAGGACGTGTTATCCTAAATATCACTGTTGTGATCATTTTCAGCTGTTATTCCTGATAGCGTGCTTTACTGCTTTTAATCAGCAACCCCACAAGCTGACAGAAAAGGCCCAGACATTTATGCCTGTATTTAACATGTGCACTGTATGGACAAAAGTATCTTAGCTTTTTATTTTTTAATTCATGTGGCCCCATTTTAAAGTCCATGTATCTGAATGCAGTGTCATTAAAGTCCCATTTGCTAATGAAAATGGTCAGGCGCCCCAATACTTTTGTCCCATAGTGTATATTTAAGTGGTATATCTGATCTCTCTTTTAAAGTCCTTGGTCACATTCACCCAAGTGAAGGCAGTGTGTTGGGACGGTACCTTGCTCAAGGGTACCCCAGTGGTGCACTAGCAGTCCTGGGATTCAAACCCACAGCCTTCTGGTTGCAGACCTAACCATTAGACCTAAAAGAGAGGCCAGATAGTGGTATATCTGACCACTCTTTTAAAATCCTTGGTCAGTGGTGAGGAGCATTCACCTTTAACTACAAGAGAAATATTAATCAACAGTCTCTTTCATGGAGAAAACACTAAACTGTCTTGGTACAGATTTATATTGCAGTCCCTGTTGGTGTAATGTTCAGGCGTCCCAATACTTTTGTCCACATAGTGTATTTTACAGGTATAGTGAATTATTCTGCTGTAATAATCTGTTGCACATATTATGCAGGTATGATCTCTGCTTATTTCGCTAATGGCCGTACTTTAATCTGTAATCGGAAGAGCCGAGAGATGATTGCGGTTTGAACGTGATCGCCAGATGGCGCTCCGCTCTCTCTCCTGCAGCTCTGGAGCCGAAATGGAGGTCTGTTCGCTTCGTCGCAAAATGCGCGCTGGTTTGCGGCTGTTGCCGGCGCAGGTGCAGGAACAGCGTGTAATCAGGAGGAAGACACTTTCAGGAGCCCCTTGTATTTCACCTCAGTTTGAAATCATTTTATAAACTAGAGAAGCAGGCCTGACCCGCCACACGACGACTCCAGAATAACTCAAGATCTCCGCTCCTGGTTGAGACACTCTGTCGAGACGTACATGGGCCGTGGACCAGCTTAATAAAGTCGGTATGAAATCGGACAGATAGCGAGTTAGCCGGACTGTTAGCCTGTAGGAGTGCTTGAGAAGACACCGGTGTCTGTGGTGCTGTAGCTCGGTGTGGTTGCAGCTGTTTTATTCCCTGTTTCTTTTGTATGTCAGTCGGTGGGTCCCGTCACAGTGAGAATGCCTATCAAGTTGACCACTCAGGCGTACTGTAAGATGTTGCTGCATGCTGCCAAGTATCCCCACTGCTCTGTGAACGGGCTGTTGGTGGCCGAGAAGCAGAAAGACAAGAAGAAAGAGGGCCCCATGCTCTGCGTGGACTGTGTTCCCCTGTTTCACGGCACTTTAGCCCTGGCTCCCATGCTGGAGGTGGCCCTGACCCTGGTGAGCTGCAGACAGTGACACTATCTGTTTGTATGTCTATCTGTATATATGTATGTCTGTCTGTCTGGATAGATGTCTGTCCGTCTATCTGCCTGAATGGATGTCTATCTGTATGTCTAATTCACCCTGTATTGCTAATCCGGGTCCTGACAGGTGTTTAAAGGTTCATCAAAAAATCACCCCCAATACCCTGAGTGTAGTTGGTTAGTCAGTCAAGACTTGCTTATGTCTGAAGTTTTCCTCTTTAGTTTTGTACTGGATCTTCAAGAATAATATAATGTAAGACACGGGGACTGCATTCGGTTTCTTTTCAGATGTAAAGATACAGTAGTCTTTATTTGTCAGTTATTCTAGTGCAATGTGTAGTAAAATAAGCCTCTGAAATGTATTTGAGACTGTGCAACGTAGTTACAATAAATTAAAGAGAAAATTAAAGGCTAAAGGTAAGTAATAAAAATATCTTCAAATAAGCCTTACAAGTGTATTAAACTGTGTGTCCTTAAACAGTGTAGTCTTGCTTTGGGCTGGGATGGATTATCGTAGGCAGGTCCTGTCTGCAATTTATATTTTAATGTACATTTTTTTACCTTGTATGTGTCTGCAGATCGACACGTGGTGTAAAGAAAACAAGTATGTTATAGCTGGTTACTATCAAGCCAATGAGCGGATAAAGGAAACAAGGTGAGATACAGACTGTATGGTTTTCTTTTTTAGAGAAACCTTAAGCACTCACTATTTTGTCATGCGATGATGTAAAAGGTAAATGGTTCATTTGCCTGACGCTCTTATCCATAGGGAATTGCAATCAGTAGATACAGGGACAGCCCACCAGGAGCACCTGAGGGTTAAGTGTCTTGCTCAAAGACACAGTGGTAGAAAGTGGGGTTTTGAACCTGGGACTTTGTGGTCATCAGGTTCAGAGGCAAGTGTTTTACCCACTAGACTCCTAGCACCCTGGTGTGAATGATGTGAATGTCTCGACCTTTTTCAGACCAAATCAGGTCGCTGAGAAAGTAGCAGCAAGGATTTCAGAAAACTTCAGTGAAGCAGCAATGATAATAGTAAGTTCACCAAATTCTCTTTAGTAAATAAAGATATTACTGCAGTTAAATCATTAAATGAGCTTGGTTTTCTCCTGCAGTTGGACAACAGCAGATTTACAATGGGATGCTTTACTCCAACCCTTTCCATCTATGATCACCATGATAATAAGTGGAAGTGCAGAGACCCAAACATGTGAGTACCTTTCATTTCTCATGAATACTTCAGTAAAATAAGAGTTAAAAAGAAAGATAGGAAGATCATTATGTGGCAGATTCTATGTACATTGTAGACACCATATAATAGTGAAGCATCCTAGCTGATACAGGCTGTATTATTCTTAATATTGTCATTTCCTCTAGCAGTGTTTAATCGGCTTATTAGATGAAGTGCGAGGGGGAATTTTTCCACTTTATGATATTAGTGTGTAGTGTCCTTAATGTTCCCTCTATCCTTTAGTGTTGTTACAGCATTGCGTCTTAAGGAAAAGTTCTCAAACTCCAGTTCTAACCATCTTCAGGACTGTAGTTTAGGGGTTTCTCTTTTCTAAAAGACTTGATCCGTGTCATCACTTTGCTACCAACCTGAATCTGGTGTGTAAAACAAAAAAAGACTCAATTGTGTTTTGAGATTTGAGTTCTAGGAGCTAAATAAATGCTGATACAGCAAAATAACAAAACAGTTACTTTCTCTGAACACTTTTCTTGAAGCTGGAAATGTCCAAAATGTCCCTGTATCTTTGGGTTTATGAAATTGAGGTGGTATAAACAATTAGTAGTTAAAAATCAAACAATTAAATGGTTTGATTAGTTTGGTTGTTTTGTCAAAAAAGAAATAGGCAGTAAATTAAATTTGCGCAATGTTTTACTGACCACAGCGTAGTCGATCAGCCAAAATATTTTCTGTGTCCTAATTTTCCCCTGTAGTGTAGCACGAGACCTACAAGGCTAATATGACTAAAAAACACTAGAAGTCAGTAGTCACCTAAATCTTTTTCCTAAATGTATCCGTAGAAATTCTATTAACTTGCTCAAACCACATCTAGCTCTTCATTATAGACACAGTGGGACTAAAAATGATGAAACATCATAGGCGAATGCTGTTGGCAGCTGTTTCAGATGACAATGTTCGTTTTAATAAACTCAGGAGCAGGAGTGCTGATCTACAGTCAGTTTTTATGGCAACGACTGTAATAAATACAGCAAACTGATTCAAGATGAGTTCATTTCTGCCCTAGTGCTGTCTAAAAAGGCCGTCAGTAGTGGAGATGATTTGTTCGTTTATGTAGCTCACCATAAGTCACAATGGTGAGCTATGTAAATAAATATTTGAGTATTCAGTTCAGAATTAAAAATGTATATATGTTTGAATTGGAGGTGGAGAAATACTGCAGTTTCTCTGCAATACTATAATCTCAACTATTCACACTCTGGCAGGCAGAACAGCATCCTGTGTAGTAGGCACCAGTTATTTTTTTTTTACGTTGTTTATAACAGGAATGATGGAGGACATAGCAGAGATTTGTGCTGCTTCTTCGAGCAACTGTATTGTGGTAATATGCCGAACAAACGGGCACAGATTGCTAAATGTCATCCAGAGAGAAACAGGGCAGCAGAGAAACATAAACTTTTGCTAACAGCAAACAACAACATGCTGGACACAAGTTTGAACAAGATTCCTATCAGTTCAGATACAGTGAAGTGTATCACCACATCAAGTGGTCGTTTTATATGCAAAGATCTGAGGCCGTACAGTGCTGTCAAGAATAATCAGGAAAATAATCGAAGTAATCGAAGTATTTTTACAGAATCACAGTACACATTGAATATGCACATAGGTATTGTGATAAATCACCAGTGACCTCCCAATACAATATTTGATTCCTATTGCATAGTCTCTTTGCAAGACTTCTCAGAATTAGACCAATAACTGCATATCTCCAACCCGAACTCAAACTTCATATTACAAAGAGAATCATTCTTAACTTTTTAATGTACATTAATATAATGAGATTTTACTTGTAATTTTGTAAATTTGGTCCATTCATCATTACATGTTTAGAAAATGAAATCAAAATGAACAAGAATGGAGATAGAAGGATTTACGACAGTATGTTGGAGAGGGCTTGTGCTTGTAAAAACAACAAAAACCCCAAAACAAACTACTATCCTGAAAATGAAATTCTTTAAGTGCTGTTCCTTTAACCGATTTGAACATAAATGGCTGTTACAGGGTAGCACCATGTTACAGGTTCACACACTAATCATTGCCAGGTTTTTGCTTGTAATGGTACTTTGCTCATTGTACTCCTGTAATTTCCCTGGAAAATTAAATGAGACGGAAAGCTAGGTGTACAAGATGACTAATGGTGGACTATAAACCGCTTTCCAGAGACTCCTTTGAAGACTGGACAGAAGCCCAGAAGATCACGTCGGCCTTATTGGAGAACAGGTCCTATGAAAACCTCATAGACTTTGACAACCACTTGGATGACCTCAGGAATGACTGGACAAATCCAGAAATCAACAAATCAGTGTTACATCTATGCTGAAGTTGTCCAAGGGGCCTGCTTTACCTGTCCAAGCCATCAATGCCAAAATGGGTTGCATATTGTTACTGTATCCAGTCCAATAGAAAGGTTCTTCCCAGTGGGAAAAGCTCACAGAGATGAAATAAGGGCAAGCAGGACATTGGTACATCATGTGCCATGAAGGTTTGAGATGATTGTGACCTTCATGGCAGGCAACAATTTGTATGCATCCATTTGACGCACAACCTTATTACAGCGATTCAGTTTCAGCAATTTCTTTTTGTAATTTCTACTCTGTTTTCAACAACTTCAAATTCACTTCACTGTTTATTTCATATTTTATGAACAGCATAACTTGAATCAGCTCGGATCCAACTGCTTTTTCAGAGTTTAAGAACCTGAGACAAACTGGTTGGATGTTTTCAATGATTTGTAGTTATTAGCCAGATTGAAATCAAGTGTATTTTGCACTGAAAAGAAGTTGCAGTGTTCTCAGCATGGTTTCAACAGTTTAATTGTCTGGTCTTTTTTTTTTCTTACCCATTGCCAGCTAAACTGAACTGAATTTGAATTTTCCATTCATGATACAAATGTAGATGCTAGAGAATGATTCAAACTTAATTGCTTCTCTTGTTTGTTTGTTTGTTTGTTTGTTTTATTCTTGAGTTACTGTAGCCTTACAGAGATGATTAATAAATAATCTTTCAGAGGTCATGTCAGCAAAAGGCGTTTTTCATTTCATAAATCTTTTAATGTAAATACTTCTAATATGCAGCATTAAAAAATATTTAGTCTTAATATATAAGCGAAAAATATGGTTTTAGTTGACTGACACATTTAATATTTGCGTTAAAAAAGACTGATTTGGAATTGTTGAATAAATCAGTAACATTCATTAATGACTGATAGTAATAAAATGTAATTTCCTTATTATAATCTGGTTGAAAATAATTGAAATTAGCTTTTGTAAAACTAAATTAAAGAATAAATGTTTTTCAAAAAATCTTTTTAGCTTTGTATTTATTGCCTTGTTTTTTTTTTTTTTTGGAAGGACATTTCTTAGTGTCAAAAGGTGTTGGGTAGTAACAATGAGAAGTGAGAGATTTCTGTCTAAGATGATTCAGAACTGATCAATGTAAGTAGCCACAGATGATTCATTTAATTTTGAGTCCTACCAGTAATACATTGGTTTTGCTATAAAGGATAAAAATGAAGAAAGCAGGCTTGTCTAATGACCAGAACAGGCCTGAACAACAATACTGACTGAGTGATAGGTGGTGTTGCGCTAAAAGCACTGGTTGATATCACTTTGTCTTCTTAGGCATTTTCAGTTCTACAGAAAACACTCCCGCTCATTGACGTTTCCTCAGAAATCACGGGTAATAATAGGTAGTTTATCCTAACCGCCTGTACTTTTCTGAGAATGCTTTACACTTGATGTTGGAACGCTACTGTGAGGACTTGATTGCTTTCTGACACAAGCATTTATTCGGTAAAGCATTAGTTTCACAAACACACTTACCCCAAAGGTATTCTATGGAGCTGCATCTTTCCAGAGATTGTGGTCCCACTGCTCCACAGCCCAACATTGGATAGCTTTTCACTTTAGGCATGGCAATCTTAGGCCTGTTGCTGCTCCAGAGCATCCCTTATAGTTGCCTGTGTTTTTCTATGGAAATTAAACCATTTTAAGGGGTTAGAGGGGGGTGTCCACGAACGTTTGGGTTTATATTTTCCATTCCATTCAAAATCTTGTGTAGTCCAGGACTAAGGTCAATCTCTGCATTCAAGATTCAAGCTCCTTTAATTGTCACATACATTGTTTTATCAGTACAACATGCAGTGAAATGAGACCCTGGGTTGTCCCATAAGACTGCAATAAAATGATTAAATAATTTAAAGAGAAAATTGGAAAGGCTAAACTAAGGTAATAAAAATATACAGAAAAAAGAACAAATATTACCATTGTAACAAACAGAAGCAAGAACCGTACAGTGTGAACAGAACAGAACATCTGTGCTGTAAAGTGCATTGTGCTAGTTTGCTGTTTGATGTTTAGACTTAAATGACAGACAGCAGGTAAGACACACTGAGGTAGAGAGTTCTGTTTGTGTTACAACTAACTGTTAAAGTTGTGTGTCGTGTCCAGGACAGAAGTTCCTCCCAATCCTCTCTGTTTTGGTCATAACAGTCCTGAAGCATTTGTCTGATTTCAGCAGATCAACCAGACTGTTACTGGCGTGAGACGAGTCTCTGATGATCCTAGTTCCTCTGGTCCTGCATCTCCTGGTATAAATGTCCTGCAGAGATGGTAGAGCTGATCTGGTGCAGTGTTCTGATGAAGGACTCTCTGTAGTCCTTTATAGTGACACGTGTGAACAAAGTGAAATTCTTTCTCTGCATTTAACCCATTCACCAAGTGAAGCAGTGAGCAGCCACCAGTGCACCACCTGAAGAGCAGTGTGTGGGGATGGTACCTTGGTCAAGGGTACCTTGGTGGTGCCACTGGTAGTCATGGGTTTTGAACCCACAACCTTCTGATTGAAGGGGCAACTTCCTGGCCTATCCTGTTCAGAGCTGTTCCCAAACCAGGAGGTGGTGAGTCAGGACACTTTTACAGCACCAGAGTAAAAAGTCCTTAGGATCACTAAAGCTGTCTCAGGTGGTGAAGATGCTGCCTTGCCTTTTTGGACAGGGCTAGAGTATGTTCAGTCCATGTCAGATCCTCAGAAATGTGAACACCCAGGTATTTGAAGCTGCTCACCTTCTCCACTGTAGTGTATAGTGTATGTCAACAGTATGTGTCAAAATCGTTGAATTAGATAATATCACATATCTGGCACTGTAGGATGAATTAATTAAGGCTTTTTAAATTATGAACCCTGCTCATAAAAAAGCACTGGCGCCCTCTGGTGGCGAAGCCTCGCCCTGACAGGTGTCTGGCGTCACTACTGGGCAGTGACGTCTTACAACATGTCTGAATAATACGCGGGAAAGGAGTGTTGTCTGTTTTTTTTTTAGTTTTCAGGGATTAATCACGAAAAAGGCTCATTTTCTACGAAAGATGGACCCCTTGGAGGTGGAATTTCTCGCCGAGAAGGAGATGGTGAAGATCATCCCGAACTTCAGCCTGGATAAGATTTATTTAATCGGGGTGAGTGTGACCGTCCGGTGAAATAAACACAGTCTTTACTGAGAACACGCGCAAACCTAACTCTGGACCCTTTTCACAGGGAGACCTGGGACCCTTCAACCCTGGTCTACCAGTGGAGGTGCCCGTCTGGCTGGCCCTTAATCTGAAGCAGAGGCAGAAATGTAGAATAGTTCCTCCTGAGTGGATGGACGCAGGTAAGACTGAACATAAGCTTTGTTTTACTTACACTTTCAGTTAAATACTGCTACTGCATCTACCCTGCATACCTGCTGCAAGAGTGTATTGCTGTACTTCTCTTTCGCTCTAAAACTTTTTAAATCTGTCTACCATTGGTGCAGATTGAAAACTGATGGGTAGTTTCAAAAATTAAGTAATAAAAGCACATTCAAATAAACATAAGTGTTAACAAGATCTGAAGTGTGAACGTGTAATAGAATAGAGTATGTAGTATAGAGTATGTAGTGTAAAAGTGCAGTGTTATAGTTTGCTGTTGATGTATAGACAATCAGAAAGCCATTATTGGCCCCTCCCCATTACATCCTCTATTATTTATTATATGCTGGACATTCATTGATGTGTTGCTGCTATTGATGTTATTTTAGCAATTTTATTTTTTGCTGTCTGCCTCAGTCTTAGCATTTTTGCAGTTATCTACTCTGCCACTAGAATAGTGTCATAATACTGTATTCTTTCATATATATATATATCTTCTTCTTTCTCTTTTGGCTTTACCCTTCAGGGGTCGCCACAGCGAATCATCTGTCTCCACTTAGCCCTATCTGCTGCATCCTCAACTCTCCC
>JBBIGA010027206.1:0-14117 GCA_037576975.1 Alestes dentex | reverse complement strand
GCTGATAGGGCTAAGTGGAGACAGATGATTCGCTGTGGCGACCCCTGAAGGGTAAAGCCGAAAGAGAAAGAAGAAGACACTTGGAGCAATAAGTATTGCAGTCTAGAACTGATTATTGGTTTATATCTTCACATTTGAAATACAGTGTCTCAGTTGATATCTCCTGTTCCCCCTTAATAGACCATAGGGCAATTTCAATTAACATTCTAAATATGCAAAGTTATGGAAATTAAATAATTCCTTTTTACAACTTTCATCTGTTAATGGAAAGATAAAATAGATTATCAAGGTTTTTTTTTTTTAAAGCTCAAAATGAAAGAATGTACAAATCTAATTGGGAGTTATGTAAATATGAAATAGGAAAGTTTTATAGAAAATTTGGTTCCAATTTGGCAAAAACTAGAAGAGAAAAAGAACAGGTTGTCAGCAAATTAACTTCTTTCTCTCAACAAAGACTTCTCTCAGATGTTGAGAAATATGAATATGCTAACCTCAGGAATGAGCTGGACGAGGTTTACAGAAGAAAGTCTGAAGGAACTTGTATTTGGTCTAGAAGTAAATGGCTCGAAGAGGGAGAGCAGAATTCATCCTATTTCTTCAGACTGCAAAATAGACGATTCCATTCCTCCTGTCTTTACAAGTTAATTGTTGATGGCACCATTACTGAAGACGCAAAGAAAATTGCTTACTTTTGTGCTCATTTCTTTAAAAACATTTATTCTTCAGCTTATTCCAGTGAAAATACAGATTCCTTGTCAGACTCCATTGAGAATTTTTAACTTTTAACAGAAGCTAATAAATCCTTATGCGAAGATAACATCTTGCTTAATGAGGTTCTGTCTGCTATTAATGCACTGAAAACGAGCAAATCGCCAGGTAGTGACGGATTAACAGTTCTACAAAACTTTTGCTGAACAGTTAGCCCTCTTTTTATTAGAAGTATTTAAAGAAAGTATAGAAGTTGAATCTCTTCCTCCTACTATGACCCAAGGAGTAATAAGTTTGATTCCAAAACCTAACCAGAGATCCCCTTCTGATTGAAAATTGGCGTCCAATTACACTTCTTAATAATGAGTATAAGATTCTCTCCTTACTCCTTGCAAAAAGATTCAAAACCACTCTTGATTCTATTATAGATGAGACAAAATCAGGTTTTATTGATAGCTCTGAGAGTCTCATTCTTTTTCTTGATTTCCAGAAGACTTTTGATTCAGTTGAGCACAATTTTACTTCAAAATCAGTAAGGAAGTTTGGCTATGGAAATTATTTTTGCAAATCAATTAGGACTTTATTTAAAAATGGAAACAGTACCATTTAGGGCTGAAACGATTGTTCGAGTAACTCGAATAATTCGATAACAAAAAATGTTCGAGGCAAAGAATTTGATGTCACCAAAGTCCATCTATGTAAAATGTCTCTGCCATTGAATCACTCCCGCTTTGTAGACACTGCGCAGCTCCGGTATCATTGTTTCACACGGACTGTTGTAACTGACGCGCATTTCAAAGATTTAAGACGGTGTGTTCATTTTGCTCTCTGTGGAAATGGCGGAAAATTAAGATCCCCGTGTGCGTAAAAGGCAGAAAATGTCTAAAGTGTGGGACCATTTTACACTGCGTATGGCAGACAACGTAGTGCAGTGTATACACGGTAAAACAGACCTGGCCTACCACAACAGTACATATGTACTTATGTATGGGGAAGGCGTTTTTTCAGATGTAACTTTTCAGTGTGTGTGTGCGCGCGTGCGCATGTGTGCGTGTGAGTGAGAGCATGTGTGCACCATGCGTGAGGGAGGGAGAGATGAGGAGTGAGATTTGCCCTCTTGCTACTTGTCATGTCTCGTCACTATTGACTCATAACACAGCCTACAAATAATTACAGATACTGTACGTTCTAACAAGCGCTAGCATTCATATAAGTTAGCAATTGTAAAAACTTGTTACCTTGTAGAGGCTCTGAGCCCACGTGGAGAAGTACAGTTCACATGAGGATGCTTTCGGTTCAGCATTGCATTCTACTCTACCTACCGACCTCATCTGGATACAGCTGGAAACTGAACTGTACTGTTTAAGTTGGATTAGTAATACTTGAATTATTTATTCATTTATTCATTTATTTATTTATTGCGATTTTGTACCTTTTCTACTTTTTGTTATTCATTCTTTATTCTCAGACGGGCTTTTACAGGGGGTACATCCCTTTTTACTTTTTTTATTAAGATAAACCTAAGGATAAATAGGCTAACCTATGTTTGTGAAGTTGTATTTAATAGTTTTTTTTTTCCATGTACATCATAAATGCTTCATGGTTCATTAAATGGGCTTAGTTCTGGAGCCAATAAGCCAAAGGTTTTAAGGTTTGATCTAATAAAAGTGTTGAGTTTGAATAAAAACCTTTTTTTGTGAGGAATAACAGAAAATAGCTTGCTCATTTTAAGAGGCCTTTCATGTTGCATAACACACTATTGATATAGTTGTTTAAAAACATAAAAGTATGATTTATCTGATTAATTGATTAATCGATGAAAAAATCGACAGAATACTCTATTCCAAAAATATTCGATAGTTGCAGCCCTAGTACCATTAAATTGAAATATGGCACTTCATGGTTTGATATGTCACGAGGTATAGGTCACGGCTGCCCAATTTCCCCTTATCTATTTTTGATAGCCTCTCAGGTACTTGCTAACAATTTGAATAATAGTGTTTTACAAGGTATTACGGTCGCAGGTAGGCAACTTATTATTTGTCAATTAGCAGATGACACTATGCTTTTCTTAAAGATGAGTCCCAGGTCTCTGTTGCTTTGAATATCATTAAAGAGTTTTCTGTGGCATCTGGTTTACACTTAAATATAAATGAATGTGAAATAATGTTGATCTCTAGAAACATCGATAAAACGTGCATATGTAATATCCCGATTAAAGATCAAGTAACTTATCTAGGGATAAAAATCTCAAAAGATGAAAAGAACAGATCACTATTAAATTTTGAGCCTATATTGGGGGAAAAAAACAATTCAGACTCACTTACCTTGCTCTTTCTCTTAGTGTTGATGACAAATTAGCCAAAATAATTGATAGATTATTACTAGATTTCATATGGAAAAATAAAACTCATTATATTAAGAAATCTGTGATTATTGAGCAAAATGGTGGCTTTAGCTTTATTGACTTCTCAACCTTAATTGAAGTGTTCAAGGTGAACTGGATAAGACAGTATTTAAAAAATCCAGACTCTATTTGGAATATTAGTCCCTCCTTTTTGTTTTCAAAAGTTGGTGGTCTGAAGTTTTTGCTTATGTGTAATTATGATATTTCTAAAATCTACCTAAAATTGTCCAGTTTTTATGAACATATGTTGTTGTCCTGGTCTGTCATATTCAAACACAACTTTTCTCCTCACACCTATTTTATTTGGAACAACAGGAATATTCTATACAAACACAAATTTGTATTTTTTGAGAATTGGTATAAAAATAACATACTTTTAGTAAGTCAACTATTTAGCAGAACTGGTCAGCTTTATAACTATTCAGAGTTATTGTCAGTTTTTAAATTCCCAGTGAGACCTAAAGAATTTGCCATTGTTTTTGATGTGATCCCTGATGGAGTAGTTATGCTGCCAAAGAATTCTTACTCTGATAATCCGGTATTCCATCCTTGGATCCTATTGAATCTGCTGTTGGTAAGGTATGTTCTTCAACATACTTTTTAAGAAACAGTAGTGAAAACTGACACTCTTTACCCAAAACTACAGTTCTGTTCCACATGTAGTTTCTTTTTGGAATGGCATAGTGGATAAACTACCATGGAAAAAGGTCTGGACCTAGGGCTGCACAATTATGGCCAAAATGACAATCACAATTATTTTTATCAATATTGAAATCATGACTATTAATCACAATTATTCAGTATTTTAGGTAAAACACATTTTTATTGCACTTTCTACTTCAAACAAACAGTAAATGAACAAGGCTTTCAGTTCAAAATAAAACCTCAAATATAAATAACTCTTAAAAAATAAAATAAAATTTACCCAAGACAAAGGGCTAACAAAAAATAAATATGCAATTGCAGAGTGCAATCATAAAGTGCAAACAAATTTTAAAAAAATTTAAGCCTATGCAGAAAAGGTACATACTACAAGGAAGAGTACAGGGTGCCGTTTGTAAAAACAGCTTAACAAATTTAGAGGTGTAATTTTTTCATCATTTAACGCAATTTTCACACAATTTTAACACATTTGGAGCTAAATGTGTTAAAAACTAAATGTTGTGCTCTAAATCTAAATGTTGCCCTTGTATAAACGGCAACTCTAAATGTGGGATTTTAATGCGGTATATTTTCAAATGCGAGATATGCTAATTGGCCATGCCCCGTGAGCACAATTGACTGTTACTTAGTAGGGGGCTGGACTGCATGCTGTGATTTCCCCTCACCAACATGGAGGATTTGTCTTAAATGATCTTAAACCTAAATGTTAAATATGAAAAATATATCTCGCACTCTAACTGTGAAACTTCTAACTCTGGATCCGGAGATCCAGAGTTATTAGCCGAAAACTGTTCACCTCGGACAAAAGTAATGGGACACTCGGGCGAGGTGAACGGTTTTCGGCTAATAACTCCGGATCTCCGGGGGCTATTATGGCAAACGAGGGGTCTTTGGAAAGGTGTCACCGAGCCCTATCTAACTGTGAAGTTTCACAGTTAGAGTGCGAGATATATTTTTCATATTTAACATTTAGATTTAAGATCATTTAAGACAAATCCTCCATGTTGGTGAGGGGAAATCACAGCATGCAGTCCCCCTACTAAGTAACAGCCAATTGTGTCGTTGGAAAGCTCTCATCCAGCCCTATCTAACTGTGAAGTTTCAGTAGCACGTGCTGTGGGGTACTAAAGTATTGGGACAGCCGGGCGAGGTGAACAGTTTCCGGCTAATAACTCCGGATCTCCTCGCTGCAGGGCACGCTCTTTCGCTCTCCCCCGGTGGTTGGCTGACTATTGGTTGAGAAAGTGCTTGATTTGATATGCAGCAGAGTCCGCTGTTCAAATGTTAATATTGCCGACGATCATCTTAATTTAATCTTGGCAGCCAAAATCGTGATTAAAATTTGATTAATTGTGCAGCCCTATCTGGACCTTGCCTGCAAAATTTCTATTAACAAATAAATTAAAAGAAGTTACCTTCAGATTAATACATAAAGTTTATCCTTCAAATATTTTTCTTTCTAAAAGGATCAGGGAGCTTGACACCAGCTGCTCTTTTTGTGAGAACGATTGTGAAACTAATATGCGTTATTTGCCCCTTTACTGTAAAATTCTGGTCTGATATGCTGAACATGATCCAAACACATGTAAATAACAATTTTCAGTTTTCTTGTCAAGATGACTTTTTTTTTTTTGTGTGACCGAATTAATACGGATAAAGCTTATATTATTAATTTGTTGTTTCTCTTAGCAAAATTTTATCTCCATAAATGTAAATATAGTAAATCTAAGCCTTTTTTTCCTGTTTACAAATTGGACCTAATAATAAACTGAATTCTGTTTTCACAGTTTTTGCATTATGACTGTTATTTGTATTGTGTTATGTTTCGAGTAGGGATGTATGATACATCAGTGGCCCAATACTGAAATTATTACCAATAACTGTGGCTGTTTTGGCATCCTATTTTTAGCTTGCGCATGAAGTGAAACATGTACAGAAGCATGCACACATCTATACTACATTATTAATAGTGGGAATTTACTTCTTTTAGACTCCACGGTGGCCTCTACTTGCTTTTCGATTCTGTTTCTGTTACAGCTGCTAATAGCTGTAATGTTGTAACATAAAAAGAGCAATCACAATGAAAAAAGTTTTTTTCTTGAAAAATAAAAAGTTTCTTAAAAAAGTAAAAATATTTCTTCTTTGCCCCTAAGAAGAACATAACATTCATAACAATAAGACTGTTCATACTTTACAGATTAAAAGCGATATGGCAGGATTTCTGTAGACAACACCTGACTGCAATGATGTGGTGGGAAGTACACCACATCAATATGTGAAGTATTTGTTTAGTGATGTTTTCTCATGGATAATTTGCATATTAAATTCAAAGCCAAGTCTATTTCAGGTTAACCATGATAAAAATTATATAGATTGGTTTACACAAAACCTCTATAGAACTGACAAACTTCGTGAGGTGTTCCAGTGTTTGATGTGAAGTTAAGTTTTCAGAGATGACATTTCGTCTCCGTGTTCAGGAGCTTCATTTAAAAATGTTTTGGATTTTGGATTATTTTGGATTTTCTTCTCATTTATCATGTCAGGAACTTCTTAGTGTGGTGGAAAAACATGCATATAATAAAGCGAGTAAAGTTACTTTTGAATTCTCAAGCAAGTACTATGTATTAGAGATCAACCGAAATGGGTTTTTCTATGGCCGATGCCGATATTTAAAAATTCTACAAAAATTCTCGACTTAACAAAACATTTATTGAACACTTTTTAAACACATTTAAAATAATAAACAATTATAATGATAATAATAATGTTGCTTGGCAAAAAATGCGAATCATTGTTAAGTGTAACCATGTATTTAAGCATTTAGTTTTCCTCATCCTCCTGACAAACTTTGTCTTTAAGCATGAGAGAGAGAGAGAGAGAGATAGACAGATAGACAGACAGACAGACAGAGGACAAGGTATCTAATCAATATGGTCTTCAGTAAATTTGGCTAATGGTTTCCGTATTAAATGCTTGCTAACTGTAGGCTACTGTGTTAGTGGTAAGCTAACTGTAGGCTGCTGTGTTAGCGGTAAACTAACTGTAGGCTGCTGAGTTAGCGGTAAACTAACTGTAGGCTGCTGAGTTAGCGGTAAGCTAACCGTAGGCTGCTGAGTTAGCGGTAAGCTAACCGTAGGCTGCTGTGTTAGCGGTAAACTAACTGTAGGCTGCTGTGTTAGCGGTAAACTAGCCGTAGGCTGCTGTGTTAGCGGTAAATTAACCGTAGGCCGCTGTGTTAGTGGTAAACTAACCGTAGGGTGCTGTGTTAGCGGTAAACTAACTGTAGGCTGCTGTGTTAGCGGTAAACTAGCCGTAGGCTGCTGAGTTAACGGTAAACTAGCCGTAGGCTGCTGAGTTAGCGGTAAACTAACCTACTGTGTAAAAATGGCCATATATAGGCCCTTTTAATTGGCCTATTAATCGGCCAGGCCAATAATCCGTTGACCTGTACTGTGTATGGTCCTGAGTTACAGTTCAAGAGAGACATTTTTTTTGAAGAGTAAGTAAACCAATAGACATCTGGCCGTTTCATGAAACTGAATATTTTTTCATGGTTATTGTTACCCTGGGTATGTAGATTATTTTGTAAATATGTTTTCTTTACAAATTATTTGTTTTGATTTTTAAATCTGACCACTCCCTGTCATTGTAGTTGGATGCTGTGGTTTCTCTTGTACTGTTAACACACTCTGCTTCAACCATGCCTGTTTATGCCTGCTTTCTCTCAGCCTCTGTGTTATCATTCTTTATCTTTCTGGTGTTTCTTTGTTATATAGAGGTCTCTGATAAAATCCACATTTCCCAAGGCTTGCTTAAAAAAAAGCTAATTTATTTTTGCTGATAAAGCACTAGGTGGAGATTTAATAATAATGAGTTCACCGAACCATTTTAGAGAAAGGGCTATCTTAGGCAACATTAACTTCAATTAATTACTTTTGCTTAATGGTATTCAGAGTCCGCTTTCTAGTGAGAATGATGACGATCAATTCTCTTTACTGGACAGTGGCCTGTTAAGTCCTTATAATCAGCTACTTTGTCTTTCTGACTTAGGATCGCTGCTGTGTAATCAGGCCCGTTGTTTCTGCTGAATTTCAGTTTTTCAATTTCAGTAGCGTTTCATCACTGAGCTGTGACGCAGTGTCAGGTTTTCTGTAGATGCTCTAAAAACCAAGAGCTTTTGTTCTGTAGTGTTGTTTTTTAAAATAATAATAATGCTTTTGTACATGTAGACTTTGTTTTTAGTGGGTTGCTTTCATATGTTATCAAAATAACTTGTCAGTATGGAATCCACAGGTGTTTTGGACTAAACCTTGCCCATTTGCCTTTGCTCAGTGAGGTTCCTCAGTGCAATTTATCTCAACTAAGGAGATCTACCATCCACTGAAGACTTAACTTTGATATAAAAGTATGCAATCTCCCCTCTGGAGTAATTTCTAGGGGCACACAGACTAATTGCATAAGGAGATGGAATCAGAAAGGGGGCTTCTTGTTGTCTGTGTGTGATTGCGCATGTGGCTCAGCCTCACAGTGCCCCCCTGTGGGAGTGGCTCACTGTGGGATTTGGCCAAAATCACTCTGACACAGCAGATTGCTTTAAACAAACAAACCATGTCCTGCTGTTTCTTTGAGCCTGGCTTTCGGCACATGGTCTGTAGCAGTTAATTATTCTTTCAAAGCAACATAATAATAATAATAAATATTATTATATTTTAGAACGTCAAATGAACGAGGAAGAAAGACAAAACATGAGAATTATAAACATAAGAATGTTATGGTGTTAAAGTTGGGAGACACAGATGTTTTTTTTTTATTTCTTTGCACAGCCACCATCATAAATAGCTGCTGTTTTTACCTTAACCAAGCCGTTAATGAGACATCTGCATTCGTGCAGACAGATGTTTTTTTTTTTTTATTTAATAAGTGCACCTCAGTGTTTATATTGTCTTTATGATTAGATCTTGAAGGGAATCTATCTTCTATCTTCAGTACACAGTGGCTGAGGACAGTAGGGACTTTACTTGAGGGTGCAAGACACGTCTTGAGCGGCCTGGGAATGCTGCCTGTATCCGGGCAGGTGGTGCAGGGCTCTCACCCCGGCCATGTAGAGAAAGTGAGCGGATTAGTGAGTGGCCTGGCTCTGAGGCACATCCCCCAGCTTACGCTCAGAGCTTTCTCAATGCCAGCACTTGTAAATGGGCCCTCTGTGCAACTGGCTCAGGATGCTTACACTGATCACTTGCACAGACCTGCAAGAGCTGTCTGTTGTAAACAAGCTAAAACCAGTTTGAGGGGAAAAGGGGACCTGTTTAAAGAGGAATTTTAGAAAGTAGGGGAAACCGGAATAAAGGTCTATGGAGGTTTTCTGTACCTTCTGGCACCTCAGTTTCATCCCATGGTTTGTAAATAATCTGCTAAGTATTCTATTGTGCTATGTACAAGGATGAGAAACCTTACTACAGGAGTGTAATCCATTTATAGACCAAAAGAATCAGAATCAGAATCAAAATCCTGTTTATTGGCCAAGTATGTGTGCGAACACATACAAGGAATTTGATTCCGGTTGATGGTGTCTCTCAGGTACAACAGTTTAAAAACAACAACAATATATAAAGGCACAACAAACACAGTGGTTTAACCTATCTGTGGCACCATCCAGGCACTGGGAGCAGGGACCTGAAGAATGAAACCAGTTACTGGAATTTGTTTTAGAGCATTCAGGTGCCAAATCACTCTTCAGGAAGAAGAAATTGTCCATTTTTCAGTTTTTTAAATCAAGTATTTCTTAGATAGATCAGCCTTTTCTTTGATTAGCCAATTTAGGTCAGGAATCTTTTCGAGAAAGTAAATGTCTTGCTCGTCTTGCTCAGTGTTGCCATGAGAACATGCAAATTGCATGATGTATGATAGTCTGCCATTGGCCCATTTCCTTTTGTGCTTCCATGTTCTGTGACCGGACACATTTGTGATGGAAGCAACCATCTTAATGTCCTATGCTTGAAACAACAAAAGAGATTTTTTTTGTTTCATAAGCACAGGTAAAAAAATGCATTCTTTTATCATCTCTATCCCAATTGCCCTTGTTTTTTTTTTCAGCACCTTGATGGAAAGTGATTCATCTGACCACGCTTTTGGTTGCCCTCGGAGGCTGTTATCACCCAGCTGTAATTGCTTAGTTTTACACATGGCTGAGCGGGTGCTTGGACCGGCTGGTTGACAGAAGTATGGACGATGCAGAGAGAGGAGGGAAACAGAAATAATAAGCTCAGTTATCAGAGTTAGCAGTCTGTAGTGAGTTTGGTTGCTATGTCCTCTGATGGATTGTATTTATTTGACTAACCTTTTGTATGTTCTGACCATTTTTTAAAATGAAAATTAGTCTTGTTGTGATGTATGTATATACTGTAATACAATTATTATATTTATGGTTTTGTTTACAATTTGGAACAATAAGTACACTAAAGAACATGGTTGATGAGCGTGGCTGCTACGTTAATGTTCTTCGTGTTGTCTGTTGTCTCGGGTGTGGTGGGATGTGGTCTGACGAATTTTCATTCTACTATAATTTCCTGTAGTATTTCTAATAAATGGTCATTTTCATAAACGGTGCATGTCTAGAGAACAGGGTTTGCAGATACTCAGTTCAATCCATTGTTTTTTCAGCAACTGAAAGGGGGTGCATATCCAGTGCCATGAAAACGCGGACTGCCTTGGTAATGTCTTGAGTATGGTCAGAATGAGCTTGTAGTTTCATTCTAAAGACACTTCTTCTTGAAGTTTCTTTTGTGCACCGCTGAGATCAATGTTGGTAAAATGTTTTCTAACATGTTCTGATATGTGTTGCCTGCTGCTTGAGGAAGTTTTGCTTGTGGCAAATTGTGTATGTGGTATCTACAACACAGTTGCCATCCTTATACTCCTCTATACACTGGTGAATGTGCCTGGGGAATTTGTTATCTCAGTATTATTATTACTTGACTTCCATCAGGCTGGTGTAACTTTACTGCAGGAGCAATTAGCATGATTAAGCCAAGACAGTCACGTGAAGCACACAGTTGGAGGACAATAAAATAAGTGTTGTGTGTAATATTTACCAAATATACAGCGTTTGTGTTGTAGTGTAAATTTTTAAACCAAAAATGACTTACTGTTTTCAGTGGTGGTAGCAAGTTGGGCGGGGCAGGTCAGAATGTGGTTCTGAGACCGTGGATGTTCGTATCGCAGTTTTTTGTTTAGTTTCAGAGCTATTATACCCCTACACAGTATGATTTTTGGTATTTCACTTCTGTCCTCTGTTACCCCATTTCATATAGGCCCAATAATTGTACCTGTTTTCAGATTGGTGCCATATCTTTCTTTCTGTCTTTCTTTCTTTCTTTCTTTCTTATTTATTTGTTTATTTGTTCAATTTTAAGCACTGGGATCACTTTTATTGACCACCTTGTTCTTGTGGTTATAAACTAATTCATTCCAGTAAATGGTTTCTACACAGCAGTGGTGTAATAATCACTGATCTTTCTGGTGGGACTTTTTTAAATTTCTGGAGTTTGATTGACAGCTGAGGAAGTTACAGAACAAGGAGGTTGCATGTGGATGCATTTCAGTAGCTGAACCTTCAGTTCGCAGCTCTCTGCTTAGCACTAACTATGAGTTTATCTCTTGACTCAGATTATTTGTTATGTTTGCAGTATTTCTTTAGAAAACTTACAGAAATTCACTAAAGCCAAAGATTCAAGAATTGCCTCAATATCCAGTCTATCCAGCAGATCATCAGCAGATGTCAAGTTGAGACAGTCTCCCTCCCTTTCTCCCTCTTCACATCATACCTAAATCTACTTGGTACGTTTACAGAGTCCTGACTGTGTGTGTGTGTGTAGTCCGCCCCTGGCCCCTCTCCTCATTCAGTCAGCTGAGCTTTAGAAGTCCACTTCCTCCTCTGAACATGCCCTCCCAGCCAGAGACTGTAGTGCGCTTTAGTGAAGAGTCTCAGAATCAAAGCCAGGTCATTCCTCCTCAGGGCCTTTATGTTTACTTTGAGATGTTGGTCTCTTGCCAACCCACACAAATGCTCCAGAGCAGACACACACTGTGCGTCACTCACAGTGTAGTCAGTCATGAAGGGTAAATTGTAGTGCCATGTCATTGTTTTGAAAGAAGGAGAATCTTCTTTACACTGTACGTCATTGTTTAGTCTTGAATGAATAAACATGAAAAATGGCATACCGTAAGACATACAGCTGCAAAATGTATGTGATAATTTGAGGTAGGGCTGAACATTTTTTGGTGGTGGGATGGTTCACATTGTGATTCTATAAGATTTTGTAAATATTGCAATAGAATTTTTTTTCTTTATTATTAATTATTATTTCTATTGACTATTTCTTTGTTTGTTTGCTTTTTTGGGAGCCTGTTGACCACCTTGAGGCTTTCTAGTTCTCTTTTGCAATATTTTATTATATTAGATATCTGTATATAAAGCAGTGCACTTTTACATTTTATATTGGTCTTTTATATTGTATGAATGGTGCTGATATTGCGTTCAAAGGTCCAGGCAAACAATGCTGTGAGCCATGGTATAAAATTCCAAGCAGACCACATTTCAATACAGACGTGTTGTTAAAGATGAACAAAGGCAAAACTTGAAGAGCTGTGTAATATACAAAGTGCACTCAACACTTTTAGAAAGTAATTTATTTCTCTCATGCTTCTGATCCAGAAATCGTGGAGCTACCATAACTGTTACTATAATATTAATTGAAAACACAATAGAAATTTGTCTTGATTTGTTGTTTCACAAAACATGTTACTAATTGGTAAAAAATGTGTACTGTTTTTAGGTTTAAAACCAAACGAATGTGAAATTGTTCTTTTCAGCCATGTCACATCTTTAGAGTCGGTTGTTTGCTTTTGCTTCTTTGTTTTGTGGTTTTAGACCGCTTTTGCCATTTTTGTAGAAATGTATTCGCATTGAAACTGGTCCAAGTCCATTGTGACTAAGAGCATTTTTGAGTATTTAAAATATGATTTTGTATGTGCAATCTATGTCATACACCAGTGATTTTAGTTAAAGAGTGTTTTATTGACTGATGTGCAATGTTTTTTTTTTTCTCCTGGTTTACTTTGTTACTGATCTCATGGTAAACATTAGGTTTGGTAGAAGTCTATTTATGACATTGTTTCTGATATTGTGTAGTTGTATGTACCAAAAACAGTAATTCATACTTACACAACCGCTTTCCAACATCTGTTGTGAAACTTCCACATCAACTTATTTTACTTAAACATAAGTAAAATTTGGTTTTACGTGAAAGTTTACCGTGGCCATACTGTAAATGGTGAACTCCTCCGCTCCTGATTATAGTGGTCCCAAAAGGATAAAGGAGAACAGTATTTTTGGGTCTGGAACCGTTTTGGACAGGAACCATGTTGGTAAATGATGCACCAAATAACTGTTTCTAAAGGAGAAATAACTAATCCGTGCACTTTTCACAATTACTGCATGGATATTTATCATTGTAATGCTAGTAGATTGCTGGCTGTGGGCCTTATTTGAAGTGAATATTTTTGTTAGGTTTATATTTAGTTACCATTTTTTTCTAACCAAATATGACCAGTTCATACAAGTGTATTAAATTCTTAAGTGTAGGTCAGGGGTCGTCAACTACATTTGTCCAAGGGCCAGAGTTTTTCTCGGCAGACACTGTGAGGGGCAGATGCTCTGCTAAAATAAAATACAATTAATATTGTATCTTAGGTAATATAATATTATTTGATATATTAATTTTTAGGCCGAAAATGGCAAAAAAAAAAAAGACTGAATTTTTTTTTACGCGACCGAAACAGTGATGATGCAATGATGACACAGCCGCAGCCTGTACGCGCCAGATTGGATTAGACTTAGTTCATTTCAGCCCTTAAAGTGAACTCTGATCGATTAGTCAGCATGTTTTTGCGTATATGTGAACTCAGACCCTCTGAAACGAACCGAACGGTTCGCTTAGAGTCCGCAGCACGGTTCAGTTAACTCACGTGTTTTGAAAAACAAAGCGCTCCGAGTTCGCTTCGACTGTTTTGGATCTGTACACTTACCATACATAGCTCACGTGGGAAACCATATATGTCTATGCGGGAAACAACCAAAAATAAACTAAAAAATACAAGTAAACGAATAAATGATCATAAAAAACCCCAATAAATACATAAATAAAGGGACTTAGAGATTCTTGTCAAGATCAAGTTTCTCTACAAAGCTTTTCAAACTGAACGCATTCTTGCTCTCCATCAGCTGAAGAACGATCTTTGTGGAAAATGTAGAAGTTTGGTAGAGCTTTTAACCATCTAC
>JBBIGA010027196.1:0-11116 GCA_037576975.1 Alestes dentex | reverse complement strand
TGTAAGACTGTCCCTGTAACTAATGACTGTAAGACTGTCTGTAATTAAGTACTGACTGTAAGACTGTCCCTGTAACTGACTGTTAGACTGTCCCTGTAACTAATAACCAAATGTCCCTTTACTTTATATTGTGCACCGTGTTTAGTTCAGATACCACTGTTTCTAAATCACGTTTCGATTTTCACATCAGGTACACGAATTACATTAGTTTACAGAAGTCTTGTCGTATTCCAGATGCAGAAATAAACAAAATGAGCGGCATTTAGTTTATTTATGCATCTAGAATACAACACAAGACTTCTGTAAACGAATATTATTCATGTACTGAATGGTGCACTTAACATGTCTCAAAGCACACACACACACACACACACTCCTTAAGACTTTCAGGGATCCCATGTGAATATCAGACCAAATTATCAAGAGACAAACTTTACTTACATATAAAATATACTATATAAAATTATTATAATCTTAACGGTATATTACTGAAACTCTAAGGTGTGATTTTAATGTGGCTACAAATTAGACCAGTCATTTTTATCTAACATTGTTGCTAATTAATTAAACCAATGTATTTATAGACCCCTTTCACTCGCTCAACCACGGGACAGTCAAGTCCACACTGCCTCACTCTTATCTTTAGAAACACAGCCAAGCTGCAATCCTTGTGCTGCCGATCAGTCAATGGCGAGGGAAGAAATACGCTCCTGAAACTCAGACAATTATATACACTTCATTTTTGTCACAGATAAAACTAGCACATTAAACAATCACATACAATTATACTTAGGAGTATTCTGCCACTGACACAGAAAGTAATGAAAAGTTTTATTTTTTTTTCTGTTCAAGTTGGGCGCCTTGTTACATAAGGTGTCCGAGTATTTTCATAAACCAACACACACACACACACACACAAAAATACAACTACACTAACTTTAATATGCATTCAAATGATCAAATAGGATTAAAAACATTGGGTATTCTTTGTAATATGTGATTTTAATTCAGTAAAATATTTAAAATACAAGATAAAAAGTAAAATAAATGCAAGGGTTTTTTTGCACGTAGAAGTAAGGAGTTCAAATGGGCTACTTCCGATTGGCAGTGGCGGTCCCGATCACGCAGTCATTCACCTGCAATGGGTTAAAAAATAAACGAAAGATTAAATTACTGCAAATATATTAGTATCACTTAATAAAGAATGAATAAAAGTAAAAGTATTTTGGAAATGGGATCCCAAATAACAGAAATACCCCCCCAAAAAGGCGGCACTGACCTTGCTGGCGAAGCGGAGAGAGTTAAGAGATTCTGCAAAGCTCTCTTCCTCCGCGGAAATGTTTACAAACATCAAACTAGAGAAGGGAAATGAAATGGTTGTTGAAAAAGTTTTTATTTCTTCGTACAGCCGTCACAGCCTCGTCTAACACAAACTTCTAACAGTATCTTCCAAAATTACTTTGGTTTAAAATTATTTTTGTACCATTATTTTGGACAAAAGGGCCCAGTAACCAAACCTTCACTGCTGCGTACGAGGGACACTCAAACAGGTTCCTGCACCTTATTAAGAATTTCTAAAACAAATTACATCACTTTTCTAGAGTCACCTTCCTTTGCCACGCAATTTTTCCAGCGTCACATGACACTCAGACACGACCAAACACTACTCTCCCGTCCTTCACCGTTTCCAAACAAAATAGAAAAGTGCGGAAACTGTGAATGTCCCTCGTGTTGCTGGAGGTTATTTTGAAACAACTTTGTTTTCATATAATCACTCCAAACTGCTTGAATACAAAAATAAATAAGGAACGCTCAACCAAGGCTTCAGAACTCACGTTTTGCTGTTTCCTCCCAGACATCCCTGCAGAACGTAGGTGAGCTTGGAGTTGCGATACGGGACAAAAGCGTCCTAGAGAAAACAAAATGGCAAACATTAGCCACATACTCACTCAAACCTCATTACTGAAGTAAAAATGCTCTGGGTTCCACAGACAGACCTTGTTGGCCAGAGCAGAGATCACGATGCCTAAATTGGTCAGTGACGCGTTTATGGCAGTCATCTCTTTGAACCGTTCTCCCTGAGATAGACTCTTCTGGACCCTCTCACTGCCAGCCAGATCTACCAGACACAGCGAGGCTGAAAACGAGACACAAGCTTTACCTTTAGATGTGTTTTCAATGGTCAGGGAACATAGAATAGAACAGAATAGAAAAGAAAATTGTCACTGCAGCTCACGGAAAAGTACAGAACAACGAGATAAGATATGAACCCCCAAAACACAACAGTATTAAACAGTAACTTCCTAAACTTAAACATGTGAAGGTTCAGACCCAGAGACTTAGAAAACAGTAATTACAAGAATTATTTGTGCTGCACTGGTATTTTTCTACCCGAAAGTACTCCTCTGACCACTAAAGTAAGCTTTTTTGAGACACCCCTTGAATACCACCGGCTGAATCTTATTTTCCTGTTTCACACCTTCGTTTGGTCCGGAACCAAAATAGCAGGTGTGAGAAGGTACTTTGGACCACGGTTCAGACCAAACAACCACAAAACTGGTCTGACCAAAAGAGGCATATCAGTCTGGATCAAACCAAACTATGATTCGGTTTGTTTGCAGTGTGAAAACACAACTTTGGGATGATTCAGATATTTGGACCAATTACAGGAAGAGGAGGCAGGTTACTGCAGGAAGAAAAAAAAAAAATCTGAAGTAAAAATGAACAACTGTAGCACATCAGAGGAGAAGACAAAATATCTGTAATTTGCTCTGAAGAAATCAAGTTAACTTGACAGAACGTATAAAGATGCTGAAACATTAAATATTTAATAGTGCCAACAAAACAAATTGATCAATTTCTCCAATCGAAGCAAAGGCGAACCTCTGAACTGACAACAAGCCATTAGATGTACAACAGACTCCAAACCAATTCATGTCATGTAGAGGGAGACGGCATAACTACGTTCTTTACAGCGTGAAATTACAAAGTGAATCCAAAACGAACTGAATTAAAATGTCAGTTTTATAACAAACACATGAACCTCAGTTTAGATCTTGGTCCAGACTTTCAGGTTTGAAATCGGCCTAAGGGTCGGTTCAGGCATCAGAAACAACTTTGTGTTGAACACGAACGCCTCTTTAAAAATAATTTCATCTTTCCCATGAAACTGCCATGCCCTACGTCAACTTTATATCATGAATCATTTCAAAAGAAAAAAAAAAAAAATGCATCCTCTAGATGTAGAACACCAACACATTTCTAAATAATCAAACATTTTCTATAGCATTCTCATCCATTTCTTAAAAGAAAAAAAATAAAGAAAAAAAATAAAGAATGGATTACAGATTTTTCATGAGAAAATGTGGAATTCTTACACTTGCACTTGGTTCCTCGACCAGCATTTTCCCCCTCAATGTCCAGCTGGAAAATGGAGTGGGAGCGAGAGGAGTGGTCGTTCATGTTTGTTCGCGCTGTGGACCGGTTCTGGTTTGCCAACATGATCAAGTTGTAAACCTGAGATTAAAAAGAAATTAATGTTAAAAGATTAAGCGAGGATGTAGAACTTAGAAAATTCCAGTAAACTTGGATGCTGGTGCTGTCGTCGCACCGCTCCTCGCGTTCTCTCGGGTTTGTTGACGGCGGAGTGGTGGTATGGGTGGTGGTATGCCAGACTCTCGACTTGCACTCTGTACAATTACATTTTGTACCCTGTGAACTTAACGCGAACTGTTTATTGGTCTTCTGTCCTCTTGGTCCAGAGGCAAGTATCCTACCCACTAAGCCCCGAACTCGGAGTTTTTCCTCTCACCTGTTGCCTTTGGCTTGCTCACCTGGGGCTCAGACACTTGGACCTGGACTCTGTGCAGCTGCTTTGAGTCATCAGTTATAAAAAAAAGTGCCATTTTGACAACAGGCTCCATCACATCAATGCCAAGTCAACCTAGGACTGTTCAATTTTTCCTGAATTCAGTCTTCCTTGTTCTAGCATACTTGCTTATCAGACAATAGTACAATTAAACTGGAGCAGGAATGAAACTAGAGCAGGAAAAAGCAGCATGATTGATCAAATCGGTTGCTATATTTGAGAACTACTTGGATATACTCTGTTCTGTTTTTTCCTAAGAGGAACATCTGTCCAGCCTGACTGATCACCATTAGGGCCCCAGGTCACCACATTCAATCACTGGGGCCCCATGCCAAGATGTCCTCGACTGGTTCAGCTGCTTTTAAACCCCGCAGCCACGTGCTCCTCCCCCAGCCAAGGGCAACTGCTGTTTTAAGCTCCGGCGGCGATCGTTGTGGACTAGAGACTCTCAGCTACTCGTCCATAGCCATAGATGGCCAATCTGTCGACACATTCATTAACGAAGGCCTTCTCTCGTTAGTGACTCCTTTTCTCTCACTCCAGGTCGACCAGAGGAGGATGGGTTCCCCTTTTGAGTCTTGGTTCCTCCCAAGGTTTCTTCCTGCAGCTGAGGGAGTTTTTCCTCTCCTCTGTCGCCTTTGTTTACTCACTAGGCCTCGGACCTGTCCTCTATAAAGCTGCTTGTAAAAAGCGCCATATAAATAAAAATGGATTGAATATTATGTTAATATACCTGATCCTCGGTGTCGACTCTTTGGTAGGTCAGGTTGGTGATTGTGACTTCATTGTTTGAGGTTTTCCTGACATCATGCTCTGGCCTCTTGTTCGGTTTGCCCGTGTAAAGCAGGTCCCGTAGGGTTTCGTTGTAAATTTCATAGAAGCTGGCAGTAAAAGTGTACTGCAAATGAACACGAGCAACACAGTTAGATCACCCTTTCACCATTCATCACCTAGACAGGCAAATACTACAGGCTGGCGGAACCAAAGTCAGAAAATCTCAGTCAGTCAGTCATGTGTGATCTCATTTATAGAGATAGAACAGCGATTATGGTGGGAGGAACATTTTGTAAATGTGTTTGCACTCTTACCTGCCAGCCTTGCTCTCCAAGCACCTTGGCAGCCTTGAAAATCTGCCGGACAGCTCGGGGAATGACTCCTCGGAGTTCCTCTACCTCCCCTCCTTCCATGGTAAAGGTCTTCCCGCTGCCGGTCTGGCCGTATGCAAAGCAGCACACGTTGTAGCCGTCCAGAGCCGACTGCACCAGAAGGGAGATCTCCTCAAAGATCTCACTCTGGCTGCTTTGGGGTCCGAAGACACGGTCGAAGCTGAAGTTGTAGCTTTTCTGAGTGTCAGCACACCGTCCTACATGAGACTAAGAGACAGAAATCGCACTTTAAATGTCACCACAGGACCAGCTCCCCTTTTCCAAAAGCTAATATGAGCCTTTATGTACCTAAACAAAAAAAATATATATATTTGTACCTCTTCCTGTTTTGCCAGTGTCAGGGCCTTGTCGTCATGTGCGGGCAGCTGGATGTGCGCGATGGTCGCTTCCCTGTTGGAAAGGAGAGGTCGGACTCTGCAGAAAACTCTGATGTTGCCCTAGAAAGAAGGCATGGCTCAAAAAATGAGTATTTGTACAACATGAAACATCAGAGCTCCAGCACCCTCTCAGAAGCCCAGTGTTGATTAAAAATGATCAATATTAGTAAACAAAATACATAGAATGTACACAAAAATGTTAATACAGATCCAACCATTTCTATCAGTTTCATTACTGAGATGTACTATTTCCTTCCTGGTAAAGATATACTCAGTGTTCTTGCAGGTTTCAGTAAGTTAAATAAGACCTTTTAAGACCATTATGAGTAAAATAATGACCAAGACGCTGCATAACCAGAAACATTTGAATGATACCAGTATTTCTCGAAACATTCAATTTTTTTGATTCAGTATTAAAAACAATCAAAATACTTAAAATGACAGAACTTGATATACATATTCTCAACACAACACTAGCCTAGCGCATACGGCCTGACCCTGCACGCTGGAGTTCGGCCTCTTTAGCACCGATTTCAGTTTCAAGTACTTTTAGTTTGGCAAGTTTTTCTTTGTATGCCCTTCTCAGGGCACTGGACCCGGAGAGAAGAAGCTGAGCCATCTTGGAGCCAGACTACGATTCTCGGGAATGAATGGAGGTAAGATTTTAAGACTTGGGTACATTAAATTTAGGACCTAGTGAAGAAAATCTGGGCGGTTTTAAGACATTTTAAGGCCATAAATGTAACATTCTGAATTTTAGCCTTTAAGATTTTTTTTAAGACCCAGCATTCAACATCTCATAAGTCTTCATTTGAATAGACATTCTAGGATCATCTTTCAGCTTCAGCTTACCTTGAGCTCCTGGATTGTATTGTGAAGTTTTCTGCGTTCCATCTCTCCAAAATGGAGATCATCCTTCTGCCGGGCCACCGTCTCCTCCAAGGCTCTTACGGTCTCCTGACTCTCCCGCAGACTGTCCTGACAGCGGCCGAGAGCTGAGGTCTGAATAGAGAGCTGATTCTGAAAGGGATGGAAAGGAACAAGGTGTTAAATAAATTAGAATGCGCACCTTTCACATAAAACACATTAGCTCCATTTTTTTAAACTTATTGTAAACAGAATCACTAGAGATCTGCTACTATTCCATAAATGGTCCATGGTGCCGCGGTGCTCCGTGGACATGAGGCTGCATCATGCTGGAAACAAGACCAGCGTGCCAGACTCTCCGTTAGTTGCAGTTCTGTGTTTGGTTGTTTTTGATTGGTCTAATTTGCCTACAGGCAGTTTACAGTCACCATATAATTTCTTGCCATTCCTCACCAATGTCTATTAGACAGAATCATTATTATTAATGCATTATATGCAGTTATAAACCTCCACAGCTCCCGTCCTTTGAAAGCTGCACTTTTGACAATTAATTGTTGAATTGTTCAGCCCTGCAGAGAGACATGCCTGCACATTGCGGAGCTCCGTTTCAAGGTCGTTTCTGAGCCTCTGAAGAACCTCATGTTCATCTGAAAGCTGCTTCAGGTCTTTCTGTAGACCATCTCGCTCTTTAGATGTTCTCTCCAGGTCGTCTTTCACCGTTGCAAACTCAGTCAATTGCTCCTCAAGCTCCCTGCAAAATACACATTTGGAAAAAATGAGAAAATAATGGAGCATTGATCTGAAATGCATAAAAAAAACAAAAACAAAAAACAAAACAAAAAACGCCAAACACGGTCAATTCGATTTCAAGAGTGCTTTGACAATACCTAAGACGCTGCTTTAATTTCTTGCTCTCCTCTTGAGTTGCGACCTCATTTTTCTGCAACTTTGCAAGACAATCTTTGAGGCCCTCCTTTTCCTGGGTAAAAGACTTCATTTTGCTCTGGTAGTTCTGTATTTTGTTTTCCATGTCGTTGATCTTGCCCTTCAGGTCCCATCCTGGTCTTCTTGATATTCCCACTGTAGAGGAGTGAAAAAAAAAATCATAAAAATATTACCCCGTGTCTCAAAACTTTAGCCACAATGGTGCATAAATTTTTCAGGAAGGAGGACACTAATCCCTCCCAAGTACAGTGTTCGGATTTTTTCTTAGAACCAAACTAATAATTGTTGGTGAAAACTCCCGCAAATTCACTGAAACTGCAGATATCCTCCGTATTTTGTTGGTTTTTTTTCCCCCTCATAGCAATATATAATTTTTCATGGATTTTAGTGATATATTATTAAGAAAAACAATGTACTAATTTTGTAACATCAATATGAATGTAAATTCAGCTACATTTCCACATAAATCTGCATAACGTTTTGGTACGGTGGAGAGAATCACAAAGAAAGGCGTCCTGGGACGGTGAAATACTGCTGTACTCGGAGGCGGGAGGTTTGAAAGGAGCCAATCCGAGAGCGTGATTTATTTCTCCTTGCTGCTGATTGGCTGCTGCCCTGTGACGCTGCAGTCCAGAATTCAGCATCAGCTCCACACGGAAACTGTTCTACCTCGCGTTTACCTTTATCTTTTTTTAAGGGTAATGTATTAAGCGGAATTTAAAATTAAATTCAAGAACTTCTTTTTACCACATTACAAATTCGTGGTTTTTCACAATTCATGGGTGCTCTTGGAACGTAAACCCTGCGAATTTCGGGGGTTGACTGTGTTCAGAGTTTAAAGAAGGGTAATACCTTTAGCAGGTGCTGCCGCTGCTGATGGTTTGCTGCCTCCTAAAAATGAAGATAATTTACAGGGAAGGTCAGTGTCACAAAAGTTCTTGACAAGATACAAATATTAGACACTCCACTGTAACAAGCACTCAGGGCTTCTCATAATAAGCTCTCTCTCACTCATCCAAACACTTTAACCACTGCCATTATTCAAAGTGTGGTGATCTAATAATAAAAACAACCACCACCACACTGACAGGAAAACTCGTTTGTTTTAATTACTCAATCGATGAAAGAAAACAAGTCATAACACCAATAACATGGGGAGAAACTCTGCCTCATATTTGACAGCAGTGATGCACTTTTTAATAAATTAATATAATGAATCAGCCTGTCTTACGATTATGGTTAATATTCAGTCAGTAAATTTCTCTGCAGTATGATTTTATTATGGTCTTTTATGTAAAAAAAAAATAAAATAAAATAATAATAATCATTGATTAAATACTCATCCGTCTATATGCTATAACATCAGAGCCTGAAGCAAGAGTCGCTGTACCAGCTTTATTATACGACCCATGTCCACATTCTCAATTATTTTAATCAGAAATAAGCCAGGCTTGGCTCACCTCGTGAGGGCGCGCCTGCCACAGTCGCAGCTCCAGACGGAAAGGGCTTAGCTGTGAGACAAAAAATACAAACTAACTGGACCTGGACCTGTTGATACTTAGGATAAAAATGTTCATGCTCAAGTATTTCAATGCGACAGCATTGTAACCCAAAAGGAATTGACAAATAAAAAAAAAAAAACCTCTAAATGAAACCGATCAGTTACACATGCAGCAGTCTTTCCTTTAAAGGGGACACGTTATGCAAAACTTTTTTAAAAAACACAAGTTATAACAGGTCTAGGGGCTACAAAATCACTCTCAAAGAGTCTCACCAGCCTGATTCTTCACAGTTATGGAAATCGACAAGCAACAGGCCAGTGGGCGGGGTCTCGACAGATGAGGGGCAGGTCTATACAAATTGGCCCCTAATGACGTCACATGGGGCCCTCCGTGTCTGAAGCTGGTGAGATCTCTTTATGTGAGTGATTTCTAAGTAATATTTTATAGAATGGGCATATATTTATATATAATTTTTATATATTATAAACTTTTTTGGTTGCTATTTTTACTACATAAAGTTTGTAACTAACATCAGTTCTTGTCAAAAGTATCAAATATCTATCCCTTTTTTTTTTTTTAAATCCTTCAAACACCAGTTTGTTTGCACAATGCACTTGTTAGTAAACAACCTCAAAAACGGCCATTTTGTATATTCTCAATGCTGCTGGGGCCAAAAATGGCCCGCAGGAGGGCCAGAGGGTTAAAGCTAATTTTTCTAAAAGTACTTGTCAAGGCGGGTTAATTAATCTTACCGGCTGCTTTGGCCGCCACAGGTCGTCTGGGTGGCACCACACTGGCAGCAGGCCTGAACCTTTGAGAAGCCTCTGTGTCAACTTTACGTACTTTTTTCTAGACACAAATAAACAAAAAGTACAATTTAACCATCAAGAAGATCGTTTACATTAAAATTAATGGCCGGAACAGGAGCGTGCCGAGTTAAAGAACACAAATCCAGACCACAGCAGGCTGCAGGTTCTCCGCGTCCGCGGTGCTGGGGTGCGGCCGTTTCCCAGACATGACCGGTAAACGGGACATCGCGTTCTGGAGAACAAACATCACCGGCAGTATTAAAACTACTGATCATTTCAGGGCTGACATTTTACAAAAAGGTCTCAAAAAGAGAAGCAGCTTGAAAGAAAGCTCACAAAACATCCTGGTGTCTACAGTAATCAGAAATACAAACTGGACATTGATCAATATGCGTATTTGCACCCCTCAGTCACATGGTTACTGAACACATCTACCTCATGTTATATTTACACATTTTACAACTCACACATGTCCTCGTCTTGTCTGTCTACAGTATAATGAAAATAACCTGAACCTGGTCTCCAAATACCACCTGCACAAAATCCCACTTTACTGAAATTACAACACTTTGTATCGTCTCCTGTCCTGTCTTTGATATTGTATATAGATTTAGCTAATATTAGTACCTTATAAATCACTTAAATTTAGTTAGTTATCATTTATATTGTAAATTCTAGTTTTATATCTCTTGTAGTTATATTTTGATACCTTGAATATATTGCATGATTAGAGCTTGATCATAGCGCATCAGGAAAGTGACTAAAAGCAATTGGCTGAACTTCCCATAAACTTCCGGCCTTTATTCCTATTTAACACAGGACACGTAACTGCTCTAAGCAGTCATGCTTTACTGTTTTGGACTAACAAAAATGCAGATTTGAACCTGTGTGCCTTACAAACAACATTTGACCAAAGAGGCCAAACACTACCCGGACCGAGCGATTTATCGATCGATTTCTCGGGATGTGACTGGTTACCCTGTTTTCGTGGTTACAGTGGACCGATGAGCAGCACTTTATGTAAACGAACAGATTTGAACCATCAAATTAACTGAAGCGCTGAAAGCTGTGTAATAAAGGAAACCGTCATACGGTGATCTTATTTAACGACAGGAACCAGAGGAAATTAATTCTACAGGAAATTCACCAGAAGTATTTTTAGTTAGCTGGTGGGAGTGTCTCGGTGAGACCTGCGGAAATCAGCATTCACCTCTTTATTCATGAAGCGGGTCCGGCAGTTCTGGAAACACAAATAGTTCAAGTTAATTTAATCAGGGAACTGGGCCACAAAAAGGAAACAGCGAGGTTCAGTAAGAGGAAAATGTGTACAACAGTTACGGCAGCGTTCTTTAATGCCAAATATTAAGTGCTGGCTTATGCGTTTTTAGCATCTGTTACTGTTAAAAATGTTAAACGTTATTGACTTCAGTTCTGCAGGTCAGTCTCAGCCTGAAACATCTCACTCGGACCATCACCAGCCTGAAACATCTCACTCGGACCATCACCAGCCTGAAACATCTCACTCGGACCATCACCAGCCTGAAACATCTCACTCGGACCATCACCAGCCTGAAACATCTCA
>JBBIGA010027185.1:0-33532 GCA_037576975.1 Alestes dentex | reverse complement strand
GATGAAGCTTTCATAATTCTGGGAACAAGTAAGTAGTCAGCACCTTGAGATCTGAGTGACCGCGGAGGTTCATAGTAGGGGATAAGTTCACTGAGGTAATCGGGTGCGAGGCCGTTTAAGGCTTTATATGTCATTAGTAGAATTTTGTGGAGTTTGCATGCTCCCTACATCTGTGTGGGTTTCGAACATGCGCACAGTCTAAAGACACGCACGTCAGATGGAATGGAGTTGCTGAATTGCCCATGGTGGACTGGTGACCTGTCCAGGGTGTTTCTCCCCCTTTTGCCCGATAGGCCCCAGTGCATGTACTTTATTTGATTCATTATTCATTTCCTTGCAGATCACAGCCAGTCTTGCACTAAGTATTGTTACAACAATAGGGACTACAGTCGCTGCTATTGACTTCATCAAAGACTTGGCAACCTTCACTGAAAGACCCGGCTATCTCTTATATGACAACTATTATGACTACCTGAATGATTCAAGACTGGGTCGCCATTATGTGAGTTACTATGAATTTCAATTACTTCAAAGTAGTGCTAATAATAGGAATCATTTTGTGTGTGTCTGTATGCACACATCAAGCTAAGTCTTATATAAATCAATTTAAAGCTTATATAATTCTTTACTCGAAGAGAAATGTACAATAAACAGTTGTCACTGTAAACTGTCTAAATTGATAGTAACGCAATGAGAAATTTGAACAGTGAATTAATCTGAACTTCTACCAATGTTGGTATTCCTCTACCTTTCATTGACCCTGAACTGGTTTGCAATGGTCTTAATTGGAGCTTACTTTTTGAGAAAGACTGAGGAAATATTTCACAAAGCAGGATTTCTCAGTTTGTGCTATAATTCAACTTAATGTTAAGGATTGTCTAATAATGTCCATTGCGAAACTGAGAAATCCTCCCTGGATGAAACCCCTGTTTTAATGTACTCCCCTGGATTAAATGTTTTATGGGATTTATCATCTTATACAGTTTGTCATAAAGATATTGTCAATGCCAATCCATATGTGACATCCACTTTTATCACTTTTTCATAACCATGCAGTGTTTGATTATTGCTCGTTTAATTACATCTTTTTAACATCTTCTTTTGCTTCCGCCATTGTTTAGCTGTGCAAGTGGAGAATCAGTAACGATTCTTTAGCGTCAAACCACTTCCAGTTATATGAAGATCGTGAATAACACTGGTCAACAATGAAATTGTTACTGACTTAAAAAGGTCGTAATTTGTAATATTTTGGTGTGCTGAACACGAATATGACGCTGAAAAAAATGTACTGGCTGTCATTTTGAAGATATTTCATATAGTTAATTTTCTATGTTTCACCATGTAAATGTATCCAGTAGGACTGTAACAACATCCTAGAATTATGTAATATTGCATCACATTGCATAATACCACCATGCACACATCATCCAGAGTTTATTGCATCATTTTGTGATGCAATACAGTACCTCTGATGCAATCAAGATATCGCAACAATGGAACAAAGATACCAGGGAAAATGGTCCACTACCGTGCTGGCTGACTACTGCTGGACACTCCCCAGAGGTGCTCCTGAACAGCTGTACAAGAGACAGGCAAAGAAATCTAAGAAGTAGTCTATGACTTGATTTTTTACATGTATTAACCTAGGCCTATTACTATTGGCATGCATTTCGTGATGTAAACAATAATTATTGCAGATTACAAAAAACTAGAGCCAATTTTGCATTTTGACCATTATATTCGTGTTGAGCACATAACAATTGATAAGAAATGACTCATTTTATTTCAGTAACATGACTTTTGTAAAAAAATTGTTGACCAGTGTAATTCAGTTGCAAAGCCAAACTCAACAGCACTGCTGTGGGTGCATTTTGGTTTTAAGCCAAATGAGAAAGCCCAATAACTTGGGGGAAGCGATTTGTTGTTGAAGAAAGGTGTTGATCAAAAATGCTAATACGAAAAAAAAAACTATAAAACAAGCTTTGGATCCATCACCTCACCCAATACGCTAAACATGGAAAGACAACCACAGCCATAGTTAAATCCTGGCAACTATCTGTTGCTGAAGCTTGTGGCCAAGTGACTAAACATAAATAACCAGATGGTTAACAAACCAGCATGGTATACAGTCAAAGAAATGCTGCCATTAACTATGGTTGAAAAAAATTAAAGATATGCCTCAAACTTTGAATTACCTGGGAAACATGCAGGTTTAAAACTGCAGTCCCCAATGTAAACATTGATCTTTAGCTAAAATTTCATGATTGTGACCGCCCTACTGAAAATGATGTGCTGTAATTATTGGCATCCCATCATTTAGTGATTTGTGAAACACCTTTTACCTAGTTTTTTATTGTATTGTTTTGTATGACTTTGTATGAACACAGAAAAAGGGCTTTTCATCCATCCCTCAATGCAGAATCTCTCCAGATCTTTCAGAGTTCTGAGTTTTCTCTTTTTAAACTCAGCCCACAGGATTTCATTAATCAAATTACATGTTTTGTTTGTTTACTAAGCGAAAGCCAGCACACGTCTTCTAAATATTTGCTACCTTTAAAAAACTGTAAAAAAATACACTGCAGATTGTGGCCTGTGGCACATTACTTATGTTTCTTTTTTTCAGTTGGTTAAACAGAATCTTTCTCAAAAATTTGCAGGAGAAAATGCCATATTTAAGTGTGTTCCCTGTACGGAAGGTGTAAACAGCTTTTCAAATAGAAATTCAACAAAATGTGTCAGCTGTATGTTGCATCTTATTTCAATTAAAGAAATCTTTAAACATCTCAGTGTATTGTTTTCCCAAAATGCCGTGCTTTAGTGAAAATTTACTGGAGCACAATATGAACTTAATTCTTTTCCAATGCCAAGCTGAGTAGAAGTTTGCAAGCAAAGGATGTATGTAATGTCAATATTATGTCAGAGTGATCATTTAAATTGCCAACTGAAACTGTTTGGTATTCCTCAGATGTCTCTCTCTGGCTTGGAGGCCATGTTTCTGCTCAACAGCTTAGTAGGAGGAGTGATTCTCATCACCATGAGTGTATTTGCACGAATGGCGCTCCGATCCACTCGGACACAGGTTAAGCAGTCACGCTTCATCCTCCCAAGCCTCCTTTCTCGTTTCCCTTGAATTCTTTTTCTGAGCTTTGCTTGATCTGATCTGCTGGATAAAGAAATAGAATTAAACTGCTTTTGCATGGCAAATTTCTGTGTATAGTGTTACTGTAAATTTTGGGTTTACAAATACTCATAAACAAGTGGAACCTGCTAAATAATTTAAGTAAGACATGATTTATATTTATTAATTTATGAAGAATTTTATTTTTATGTAAGAAATTATGAAACTGCATACATGTTAAGAACAAATAGCATATCTGTAGATGATTGTAAAACAGGCTCTTTTTACAGTGAGAAAGAAAGTACAATAAAATTTAAATCCACACACACATTCATACACCACACTAATGAGGCAAAACTTTATTACCACTTTATTACAGATTAAGATCATTTTTATTATCTGTGCATGTCATAAATGTCATGATTTCCATATGACCCTTACTGTTGATTTAGATTTGTCACTAAATGACCAGTAAGGGTCACATGGCTGTCATGTTCTCCACTGGGAAGGAGGCGCAGGTGCGGATTTCCATTTTACTTAGACTTTATTTACAGAAACCAAAACAGGCACGTGGGTCAAAACACAAAACCAAACACAGGAACCGGAAGCTGGGGCGACACTACACTCAAGACTGATACACATTATAAACATGAATGACGGTGGACCGACACAGGGGTACGACAAAAGGCAAACTAAATATACAAATGACTAAGACATGGACCAATCATGACATACAATAACTTAGCACATAAACACCTGACAGCTGTAAGTAAAGACATAAAACTAGACACCTTGTACACACACAATTTCATAACAAAAGTCCCACATAAAACAAAAGGGCGGCCTCTAGTGGCTGCTGTCACTATGGCAATCATATTTATATTTTGAAAAATAATTCAGTCCATGAAACCATATAGTCTATTCATATAGTGTTGGTTATTATTATTTTTGTTTGTTTTTGGCATGCCGGGTTTTAAACTGCATCTTAAATTTTGAGTTGCTTAACTGCTTACAGAATTACTGGACAAAAGGTATTGAAAGTGTGAGTACAACACTTCTAATCATATTTCATTTTAAACTAACCAGTTTTATGTTAACTCCAGAGCAGGTTGATTTATAAATTTATAATTTAAGTCATGTTACAAAATGAAATGTTAAAAATCTTATTACTTCCGTCAGTTTTCAGACATGATGTAATGAGAGAAAGATTTAGAGTAGAATTCTGGAATTTTGCATGGTTACATGAATTAAATAAAACTTTTACTTGTATTGACCTATGTGAGTTAGTGAGGAATGTCCCATAACCCTAAAAGCAATGGCTAATGACATCGGTCCCCAAATGGACATTTCTGCTTGTAATATTTGATAATGTTGGTATATCTTTCCTAATAGTCAAACTGTATGGTTAATCAAAATGGTACAATTATTGTTTAACTAATCAAATGATTAAAGTAATAAATAAAATTGTAATATTGTATGTGACTGCTTAAAATGACCCCTCTCTCTCTCTTTCTCTCTCTCTCTTTCTCTCCCTCTCCTCAGACGGTTGTAGTAATGCGTAACCTACCTGCAGCAGAGTGAAGCCACTTGAAGGGACAATAGGACTATCTTGTTCTCCTTCTCCTACTCTGTGTACAGACGAACCAAATAAATGAAGTATTTTACTATATCCACCATAATATAACACTGTACTAATTCAACAACACATATAGGAATGTACCTAAATAATCTTTTCAGTCTTGTAAATAAGAAGCATAACAAAAGACCCCAAAAATCTTGCTCATTGATTTCTGTTATCACAAACACAACTGCAGTAACCCAGTATATAAATAACAAGGCCATCGTAGCATCCTGTCGGTGCCCATTCATGTCAAAAGGCTGACATGGTAACAACACATTAAATTCATTTATATGTTAATGAAACATCTTTGGCTTGGAAATCATGGTATGCTTCTTTTTTTCCATGTTACACATTACTGCATTATACTGTATCGCTAGCAAAACTGTTAGGAACAATCTGTTGTTATACCAAACTCCAGTGTACATTGGTTTTGTTCAGTTAACCGCAGTGCTTTAATTATAAAAGATTTTTGCCTTGCAAACACTGGTACAGCAATGTTGACAAGATGCAAGTGTTCCATATAGACCACTGTAAAATGTAAAATTAAATGTGAAAAATAAATGTTTGTATACAAAATTGTATGTGTAATGAGTAGCATACCCTATATTAATGGAATCCGTTTAACCGAACACTCATTTTATGCCAACAAATCAGAACTGAAATGGTAGTATTCACTCAAATCAGTTTCAGAGTTGTCTATGCATAATGAGATAAATAAATCAATAAACCTCAGTACTGTCAGCCCAAAGGAAATATTGTAAACCACAAAGGGCATGTCCAAAAAGGACAGTACTGAAACAAACTGTCACATGCACTAGTCATGTGACGCGCAAAGGTCACAGGAAATGAACGCGTCACATAGTATATAAACAGGAAATAGGACTTCCTAAGGTGCTCAGTCATTGAGTTCCAACCATCGCCCTGACTCAACGCACCTTTACTCACGTGAGTACCTGCTACTAGTGCATGATTGTGAACGGTGATTCCGGTGGGAATCTTACTCTATTTAAGAGCGTTCATAGATCAAAGAGCGTGACTCAACCAGCCCTCTTGCTTCTGTCCACATCTGGGCTCTTCCATCACGCTACACGGGCGAACCATAGATTCAGGTACATTCTGGTTCACTTCCTCATCGTGACAAAAACATTCCATTGGTAACCATAAGATCCCAGATGATGGATCAGTCAAAGTGGAATCAGACTGGATCTGGATCTGTCACACCCAACTGGATCCATTCTGTTCAGTTACAAGGGGTACTCTTTAAACTTTCCCTCCTGTACTTGAGGAACTCAAAAGAAGCCAAGGTTAGAAATGTGCCTCCTCACTCTGACCCTTACGAGGCTAAAGTCAAGGTTATATAACACTGTTGAACCTCTCCTTAAAACATCTGTGCCTGTAGCTGCACCTCTCAGGTGTCTTTCAGGTGGGCCAGCTTCTATGGTTCACATGCATGCGCTCTGTGACACTGTATTGTCTGGAAAAAGTAATTGAGCACTGGGGACAAGAGTACGGTCACACGCCCAGATGAAAGCGCATGTGTCTGTTTTTAGAGAACCACATTGGCTGAAGGTACCATCACACAGGGAGCACTGAAATGGATGTGCAGAGCATTCCCCAGGATATTTGCAGGGCTGACTGGGTGCCAGAGAGATTTCTGTGATATCTACAGTCTGCAAAACTGAAGCGCTATCTTTTGCCTCCATATTGGAAACAGGGCATGCACGGTCATTGTCTAAGTCACTTGATTCTGCCATAGAGTGGCAACATTCCAGCATGCTTTTGTAGTACAACTGTCCTTGATTGGCATTTACATAATCCCTCCTCAGTTTGGAGAATTCACAGCTTCCAATGTCTTTGGGGTACTTCCTTAATAGCAGTTTTTTCAGGGGTGAATATTTCAGCTGGCTTGCCCTTAAACATCTTTGTTCATTGGGGTTGAGTAATTGCATGCCATACGTGTGGATTTGAAGTACTTCACGTGTCAGTTCTTGTCTGTTTGGGATCTCCAGAATAATCTCTAGTTACGACTGACTGTCTGAAGTATATAATACAAGAAATCATTGTTATTTTACATATTCATGTCTAGACAAGGAACAAAAATGAACAAGCAAAAAGCAAAAAAGCAAGCAAAAAGCAAGCCTTACAGAGCTCTTTTTTCAACAGGAGTGATAGCCAATCTGCTCCAGGAGAGTCTTAACTTGAAATATCAGGGTTAACTAATCCATCATTATCGCTCACTTGAAACAAGCTAACCACTCATTAACTCTATGTCCTTCCTTCTCATATCACAACAACTTGGCTGCTTAGATATTCCAGTATGCTAGAGGTTCTGGACTAGAAATTCCAGTATGCTTAATGTTGGTCCTGGAGGTTCACTGCCCTGCATATTGTAATGTTTTCTCAGCTCAGCAAGGGCTTGTTAATATGTTTATTTATTGCATCAGAGATGTTGGGAGCAGGGCCCAGGCAGCCAGAGTCCTTTTGCTAGGGAGTTCTGCATGCTGGGAGCTCCAGGTTTCCTCCCAGAGAACAAAGTCATGTACATCTGGTGAACTGGATATGCTGAATTCCCTCTAGGTTTGCCTCTGTCTCTCACCCTATGAGTGCTTTGATAGGCTCCAATATAAACCTGTCACGAATCCAGCCACAACCACGGCCACGCCCCACAACTCGTCTCCACGATCGGCAAATGTCTGAGTCATGCCCCACTCACACACACCTCCCACCATGACTTTGTGATCAACCAATCAATTGTGACAAAATCTTTATCATTAGGTAATCAAAGTGTGTTTCCGTTGTAAGAGGTAATGCTTATTTTTAACAGTTGTTCTTGTTATGAGATCACATCTGGCCCTGTGAGATGTTGTGATGGTATGTAGTGGTGGCGAGTCATCATTATTTTGCAAACAACCAATTGGCTTAAAATTGTTAATGAATGCTCAAAAAGTCTTAAAATGTACTACTAGAAGTAGATTACTTGACTGGCTAGATGGATCTCTTCTATTTAACATGCCGGGGTGCTTAATTTTAAATAGGCCAGTCAAATACACAGACAGAGAAAACATTACGAATGTGTTAAAATTTGCAATACATTTGTTGAGAAGATAATAAAATGACAAGCTGCCCCAGCTTAACTGTATGACACCTTAAAGAGCTTTTTAGTCTTCCACGGACATCTTGCTTCCTTTATTTCCTCCAGTTGGCTTAGAGGGCAACCTGGGGACATGTAAAGATTTCTTAGGCAAGACTCTCTTGTTTATCCCGAAGTGCCAGTAAAAAAGGTGTATAAAACCCAAGGCTGAAGACTTGCACCAGTCCTTGCAAGCCTTTGGAATAATAGGTGTCAAAAAGTATTAAAACCTCTGCCGATGACTGCACTCGTCTCAATTATCTAGAATTATCGAGAAGTCCCTCACATAATCACTAAATAATAAGCAAAACGAGACTTGGGGTGTTAACACCAACATTAGAGATCGGACCCGCTTGGAAACTCCTCAACATCTTTCATCAATATACCACATGCTAGATAAAAACCTAAATAATATTTTAGTAAGCAAAAACTAAAACAGGCCTTTCAGTTCTCAAGAAAAGTTTAATTTGATAATAACAGAAAACCACTGTAAGACAAGGCTTTTCTTCTATAAAATATGACAAATAAATGAAAGTATTGCTACCTATACTACATCTCTCATCTTTGGCTGCTCTCTTAACCACAGGAGATCATGTGTTTTAAAGAGTCCCTTTACCTCCTTTAACACCATTTGCCTGGCTCTCATCAAGGGAAGAGCCCTTACTCAGTCCTGCAGGCCTGTGAGGGTTCTGCACCTCCTATGATACCCTACATTTTGTTCCTCCAAACTAACAGTTGTTGTTTCTCAAAAAAAGTAAGAAAATTAAGAGCCTAACAAACTTAACAGGTCTTATTCATCATTAGCTATCACACAGAGCAAGCTAAGATGGCAAGGATGCCCTCTCAGAACAGGGTCGTCCAGGTTGTTACTGACAGTGAATTGTTTTACTGTTCTTTATTATGTATTTGTTAGAAACGTTTTCTGTATGTTTCCTTTAAGCGTGCATATTCGAGTAGGAGTTAGGTTCCACACAGACTCTTTTGGGTGTCACAAAGGCATGAGAAGTGTGCTCGCCGCGGGTTTTGCCGCATCTCTCCGCTGCCCTCAAGCAGGATTCAAGTTTATAAAGAGTCCGTGTCAAGTATTGTGGTGTAGTTAAACACAGTTTATGAACAGTTCATTATGAGGTGCGAAGTGCAGCCGTGAAGACGGACTTATTTTCTCCTGTTTGGTTACAGCAGGCAGGTGTGTACAGTGTGTATCTGTTAAGCTAAGTTCCATGTAAAGTGTGATAAACAGGTATTTATGTATGTACAATTATATTTGCGGGGCTTATCTTAGTAACAGTGTTCATAAACCATGCCACACATGGTAGTTTAAGTCATTTAGCTTTATTGAATATGTGAGACAAGCTAAAGGGAAGCATCATTGTTATGTTTAAGAAATGATGACGTTTCTGCATGTGATCAGTTTTATTTCATTAGTTCTCACGATGACAACGCTGAGTGGTGAGCTTAGAATAAATCATCTGTTAACAAAGAACTTGTCCGCGTAGTGACTGACGGGAGCTACACAGGTATTGCAAGCCGCTTTAGTAGTGAAAGGACCTATAAATCCAAGAGTGAGTTTAGATTGCTGAGCTTCTGGTACCTACCGAGCCTGAACGCTGGAGTGCAGGTGGTAGCCTGAAGTCAGGCGGATAGAGACCCCAAGATTGGTGTGGAATGCTTTCCACACTCAAGATACAAACTGAGAGGTATGATGGGCATGAGAGCGCCCTGAGACCATTCCACCGTCACAAACCAGAGTGAATGTGAGGAGTGGCGGGGCAACAGCACGAGTGTTCCAGTTTACTTTAATTCTCTGGCCCACCGCCTCCCAGCTTTACACCCTCCATCTCGCAGGAAAAATTAATTACAGAAAGCCTGACTAAACAAGTAGGTTTTCAGCCTGGACTTAAAAACTGAGACTGTGTCTGAGTCCCAAATATTAATTGGAATACCATTCCAGAGCTTGGGAGCTATATATGAGAACACTCTTTCCTCTGTTGAAGCTTTCACAATTCTAGGGACAAGCAAGTAGTCAGCACCTCGAGATCTGAGTGACTGTGGAGCTTCATAGTAAGAGATAAGTTCACGGAGGTATTCGGGTTCGAGGCCATTCAAGGCTTTAAATGTCATTAGTAGAATTTTGTAATCAATATGAAATTTGATCGGAGGCCAATGAAGTCTTGATCATATTGGGCTAATGTGGTCAAATTTTCTGGTTCTAGTGAGGACTCTGTTACAATAATCGAGTCTGGAAGTAATAAAGGTGTGGACTCATTTTTCTGCGTCATGGAGAGAGTGCACTTCTTAACTTAGCAATATGTCGTAGATAAAGGAAAGCTAATTTAGTAACAGTACTTATATGTGTGTCAAATGAAAGATTGGGAGCCATAGTGACACAGAGATTCTTTACAGTTGACTAAGTGAGGCATTTAATACTGATAGGAGAGGTCCAATGATTACTGGTAAGCAAGCTTGTAGAAATAGAGTTTAGTGTACAAGTAGAAGATTTCAAAGAGAGAATAGTCGCAGAAAGTTCTGTTAGTTGGACTGGATTGAAAGATGTCAGTTTCTCGACTGAGTTTTGAACAGTATCTGTATCTGCTGAGTCGAGCAGTAAATGTGGTGGAGCTGAAATGCTAGATTGAATTTCTTGTCTAATTATTTCTGCTTTATTGTTGAAAAAGTCCATAAAAATGTCACTACTATAGTTTGCAGGTACCTATGGTTCTGCACCTCTCTGGTTCCTAGTCAGTTTATAAATTGTGCTAAACAGAAACCTAGGATTATTTTTATTAGATTCAGTGAGCGATGATAAATAGGATGAGCGTGCGGTGGTAAATGCCCTGTTGTAGTCTCTAAGACTCTCCTTCCAGACGGAGTGAAAGGATTCCAAATTTGGAGATCGCCATTTACGCTCCAGTCTACGCACGTTTTGCTTTAAAGCATGTGTTTGAACATTATACCAAGAGGTCAGCTTTGTCTGTCTAACATTTTTACATCTTAGCGGTGTGACATTGTCCAGTGTGGATCGAAGAGAGTTCTCGAAGCATTCAGTTATGTTGTCTAGGTCTGCTGGACAAGATGGAGTGCCAAATGGGGTTGATACATCTGGGAGGTTTTCAATAAAACTAGGAGCTGTGGCCGATGTAATTGCACAACTTATGCGAAAGCGAGGGGACGTGCTTAAATTATAATGAAGATGAAGTTCATATGTAATGAGGTAGAGATCTGAGATTACTGTGGTCTGAGAAAGAATATCTATGTTATCCACATTAACACCAAGAGTCAAGATTAAGTCAAGCATGTGGCCACAGTAGTGTGTAGGACCTGTTACATGTTGAGTAAAGCCAACAGTATCTAGAGTTGAAGTAAACACAGATTTTAAAGGATCCTGTTCTTTTTCAGAGTGAATATTAAAATCTCCAATAATTATAATTTTATTGCAGCGTACTGCTAAATTTGTTATAAAACAGCCGAAATCTTGTAGGAACTCTGCATATGGCCCTGGCGGCCTGTAGACAGTAATTAGGGAGAGAGAGAACTTATTTGTATCTAGATTCACTTAGTTAAGGAGTTTTAAAGGACGAGAACTTAAACTCAGTTATTGGTTTAATACTTAAGGCAGTTCTGTATATGGTTCCTTTGCCTCCCCCTCTACCATTTGGTCTAGGACAGGGGTCTCCAACACGTCGCTCGCGAGCTGCCAGTAGCTCGCAACCCCTTTTCAAGTAGCTTGCCGAAGGGTTAACGAATCAACATACATTTGAAAACTTGACCAGTCAAATTTGATTAGTCACTTGGAAAACCATCTTGCATGTATATCCAATCATATCTGCCCCCTTCTTACACGAAATCATTATTTGCCCATTAGTTGTCAATCAAACAGTTGCGCTGCTGTCAAGCTTGATGAGTCAGGGGTGATGCTTCAGATTCAGATTCAGATGATGTGAGATGGGCAGCAACCATGACCGCGGCAGGTAGCCATACCAATAAGAGGCTGAAAACGTATTAATTTCATGAAGAGCACAAAAGTTATGGGATTTGACCATGTCATGGCGCCTGTTGTTAAGATCATCAACTCCATTCAAGCAAAGGCAAAGCAACACCGGAGCTTCAAGCTGTTCCTGAAGGAATGCTCTGCAGAGTACGGGGATCTCCTCCTCCACACTGAAGTCAGATGGCTCAGTCAGGGTAAGATACTACAGCGCTTTCTTTCCTTGCTGGGTGAAATCAAGGCTTTTATGGAAAAAAGGGAGGAGGATACCAGCCTATTATGCAGAGTGGCTACTTGATCTTGCTTTTCTGACAGATGTAAATGAGAAAATTAACCACCTGAACCTACAGTTGCAAGGCAAAGATAAAAAAATATCTGACATGATCAGTGCTGTTAAGGCGTTCAGTGCAAAACTGTCATTGTACATTCAGCAAGTGAAAAACAAAAGGTTTCAGCACTTCCCCTCTGTCTCAAAGATGTTGGAAAGTCACACAGGTGCAGCCAGCGTTTTAAATGTTTCCAACGCTTGGACAGGAGGTTGCAGACAGATTCAGTGACTGAGAAACTTGAGCCCTGTGTGACATTTATGGCCAACCCCTTGGATGTGGACATAAGTGAGATTTCAGGACAGATGGCTGAACTTTTCTGTGTTAATCCTGTAGAAATGGAAATTGAGGTTATAAACTTTCAAAATAATGTGCAACTTATTATCAACAGCATTCTCAGCATTTCTGGAGCTTAGTAGAGCTAGGTAACTATAAGAATCTTCACCAAGCATCTCTGAAAATGTCTGCTTTCTTTGGGTCTACATACCTCTGTGAGTCAGCCTTTTCTGACATGAATGTCATGCAATCAAAGCTCAGAACAAGACTGACAGATGAACATTTAAATGACTCCATAGGAGTGAACCTAAGTGGCTACACTCCACCATACACCTCTCTTGTTGACTCTATGCAGTCATCTCCCTAACTGAAAAAGACTGAATACATGTCACGCATACAACTGGACATGTGAATACTCTTGTAAAGTGATACAGTGACATGTGGACAGAATATGACAAATGACAAGTGACTAACTAACAATATCTGTGTATTTGTAATTGCATTGTTTTGTTTTGACAGCATCCCAGTTTCAGTTAATAATGTGAGATATACTAGAAAGAAATGCATACAGAAATACAAAATACAGATGCAGGTAAACTATTTATTTTTTTGGTTGTTTTAACACAAAATGTGAGTTGTGGATGCCAACCGGCAAATGAGCTTATTCAGTTTGTTTGGGTTGAAATAAGCTATGAGAATAAATCCCACATTGTTTTCTAAGTACCACTAGGACATCCAGCAATTCAGCGCCCAAAGCCTGCTGCAAGCCTTGTGATGGAGAGAGGGGCTGAACTAAACATGTCACACCCCGTGCAGAGAAGGCCCCCAGGAATTGATGCATGGCCTATGTCTGCCATCCTTCTTTTCTGGGAAAAAGAAGCTGGCTGAGGCAAGAGCTGGACCTGCTAATGAACTCCTGTCTGAGCGCCTCAGCCACATATTCCTCCATTGCTTTGGCCTCAGGCTCAGACAGCAGGTAAACATGTGACCGAGGGAGTCATCAATCAATGACTAATAAATCAACAGGTAACTGAAAGTGGGATAAGAGCACAAACTTTGTCCCTATCTCTGTGGTGGGAGTGTCTGTGATCTGATGAACTGGACATGGCGGGTCAAGCTGCTCCTGAGGGCTCAGCTTGGAAGTTCCTATCTGCATGAGCTCTGGTATGGGATTTCCACTGGTGGGCCCCCAGACAGAACCATTGGAAGGGCAGTTCAGTCCGCTGCAGACTGACCTCAGAAGAGACGGCCACCGCATTGCTGCCCTTAGGCTGAGTGATCAAACACTCTCTGGAAGCGGCAGACAAACTTGTCAAAGTTAGCGGTAATCGAATCCACCCTCCTCCACACTGCTGCGGCCCAATCCCAAGACCACTAGGTTAGCCGTTGGATCATAGTGGGATGTACCATGTTAACAAGCTCTGCCACCAACTGGGTCAGCAAAGTGTAGAGCCTGATCCTGCAATTGGTGAAAAAACGCTAGAAGTTGTTCTCAGGAGTAGCACTTCTGATGCATCTGGAGTATTCCATTCTTCTGTCATAATGCTGGCTAGCACCACACTAGTCAACTGGCATGACAGAGAACAAACATTATATTCTGGTTCAGACTGAGTATTTGTAGAGAGAGAGAGAGAGAGAGAGAGATGCAGAACTGGTGCTGACAATCAGGTTACCAAAAGAAATCAAAACAAGATGGGAAACAGGGTAAAAGGAAGTGCCACTGGATGGGAAAGGGGCGTGGCACGTGAGGCACGGCTGTGAGAATTCTACTGTAATAATCTGATTTTCTTCATCTTAGATTAATTTGACAGCTTAGAAAGCTGCTTGGACCATATTTACTTTCCAATGACTTTTTATTGATTTGAAAAATTATAACAGTAAGTACATTCCAGAACAATACTACACTTTTTTAAAGCTTTTATGCTCCAAAAATAAAAACCCCAGACAGCCAAGACACCAACAGCTACAAACACGAAAAACAAAAACAGACATGTAATAAAATTAACTATTATAATATAATACATTAAATGTAAATGAAAGAGAGAGGGGCGGGGAGAGAAGGGAAGGGGAGGGAGGAGCTACTCTGAGACAATGGTGGTAGGTTTCTCAAAAAACATTAAGAAGGGGTGCCAAACATAAAGAAATTTGTTTTCAGAACCACGGACAGTGTATCAGATTTTTTCTAAGTCCATAGACAACATAACATCCCTAACCCAGTGTGCATGAGAGGGAGGAACCGGGTCTTTCCACTTAGGTACGACCACCCTTCTAGCAAGTAAAGAAGAAAAAGATAACATTTTGAGTTTGACACGTGGTAAATCCAGGTCTGGGGCAATGCCAAAAATGGCAGAGAGGGGGTTTGGTTTGCTTTGGCAGTGCAAGACTTCCGAAATGGTATGAAAGACCGACTTCCAAAAGCTAGACAAGGAAGGACAAGACCAGTACATGTGAAATAATGAAGCAGGTGCACTCCTACATCTGCCACAGGTTGGGTCCACACTTGGGTATATGCATGCTAGCTTGACCTTAGACAAGTGCACATGGTGAACAACTTTAAATTGTAAGAGTGCGTGCCAGGCACACATTGATGTGGAATGCACCTGATCCAAAATGTCCCACACATCATCAGTGATGGTGGAATTAAAGTCCTGTTCCCAAACAGATTTGATAACAGCCAATGAAGGACAATACAATTTGGAAATTAGATTATAGAGGGTGGATATCACACCTCTCGCTGTGGGGTTAACTGAGAGCAATGCATCTAGCGCATTATCTGAGGGTTTATTAGGTAATTGTGGCGTCATACTCTGTACACAATGCCTGACCTGTAAAAACCTAAAGAATTGTGTGGACGCAATTCCAAAGTTTGTGCTCAGCTGTGAAACACTAGAAAATAGGTTTTCAGAATATAGGTCTGCAAAACATTTTAGACCTTTTTTATGCCATACATGAAAGGCGGCGTCCGCTATTGAAGGAACAAACAAGTGGTTAGCTGAGATTGGATTTAGAAGGGAGAAAGACTGGAGGCCAAAGGTTTTCCTAAACTGAGACCAGATTTTTAGGGACTGTTTAATCACTGGGTTGCCGAAAGGAATAGAGCAGGTGAGTGGAATAGGTGCCCCCAGAAGCACCAGCAAGGAAACATCAGTACCAGCAGCAAGAGCCTCCAAGGAGACCCATACTGGAGGCGTAGGCTGCAAATGGAAGTGTCTCCAGTACAACAGACATCTGTAGTAGTGCTGAAAATTGGGCAGGGCCATTCCACCCCCCTGCTTGGGCCTTTGGAGGAAGGCTTTCCTTAATCTTGGGTGTTTGCCATTCCTGTTAGGGCTGGGTTTTTAGTTATGGGCCTTTTATTTTGAAATAAGTGGATGTTTGTGTCGTGTGTCACTGTGTCACCTGTTCTGTGTATTAGTTAAGTGATTGGGCCTTTTGATTGGTTTTTGTCTGAGTGTGTTTTGTTTTGTTTGTTAGAGTCTGTGTCTTTATATTAAAACCATCTAATGGAACCTGCACTTTGTGCCTTGCCTCACTTCTCCTGAGCACCCGAATGTGACAGATTGATCCGCCAACCCAGAGGCGTAGCAGGTTCGGCAAAGACTCCCAGGCTTGGATTCCCCTTGGAGAAGGCAGCCTCCTCACTGGCGTCCAGGAGAGAGCGTGAGCCTGCCTCCAACCAGCGCGGAGTCAGTGAGCTAGAGAGGCCGTCCGGAGTGAAGGTTCCTCCGGAGCTCGTTTGGCTTCACTGCTGGTTGATGGGGCTCGCTCTACAGCTCCGGCCCATGCCAGTTCCTGGCTCCAGCTCTTCAGATCCAAGCCTGGCCCCCCTTTTCCCATGCTGAAGGTGAATTTCTTGGCTCAATTGGAGCATCCTGGCTTCCAGGCCAGCATTGAGGGATGTTCTCCCCCCTGGTGCTCTGTGGCCTTCTGCATGGACTTCTCTGCAGAGTCCCCGAAGCAGGTCAAGGAAGCACGGACTTCGGAGCTTCTGATGAAAGGGGCGTGGAATCCAGTGCCGTCGTGGGCGTACCGGCCTCCGGGCGGGCATTTACCCCAAAGAGACTGGGGCAAGCTGCCCAGAAAGGGACCTAGACCCCCAGGTGCTTGAGAAAAGTGCTCTTAAATGGGGGGGTGGGGTCTGTATTAATTTTTTAGGGGGGTGTACATGGGATGGGGGTCCCGGAGGGGATCCCTGAGGAGAGCTAGGGAACCCTGATCGGGATATGGTGAAGGGGTCCCTCCAAAGGGAGCTTTACTCTGGGTCAGATCCGGTAGGATCAAGGGGGCCCCATCCCGGGGAGTGCAGACGTGGCCACAGGGTGGTCTAGCACGAATGCGCCCATTTGGGGGAGGATGTGTGGAGCCTATGGTCCGCGTAATTATTTTTTTGTGCCTCCGCCTGCCCCTCCTCCGCCCTTGGTAGGGGTTTTAGGGTGCCCTGGGGGGCACTGTTAGGGCTGGGTTTTTAGTTATGGGCCTTTTATTTTGAAATCAGTGGATGTTTGTGTTGTGTGTCACTGTGTCATCTGTTCTGTGTATTAGTTTAAGTGATTGGGCCTTTTGATTGGTTTTTGTCTGAGTGTGTTTGGTATTTAAGTTCTTTGAGTTTGAGTGTTATTTGCGGATCAACCCTCACACTACCTTGATGTCTCCTGCACGTGACCCTATCCTTATGTATTATGTGGTGTTTTTCTGTTTTGGTTTTGTTTGCTAGTTTGTGTCGTCATATTAAAACCATCCAATGGAACCTGCACTTTGTGCCTCGCCTCACTTCCCCGAGCACCGCATGTGACAATTCCAAATGAAAGAGTCTAAGGATTTGAAAAATGATTTTGGAATCATAATAGGAAGGTACTGGAACAGATAATGAAATCTGGGGAGCAGCATCATTTTAACAGAATTAATCCAACAGACAAGAGATGGTAACAATGGAGACCATTTAGATAAAAGTGGTTTAGAGCAATCAAATAATGGAATGAAATTAGTCTTGAACAAATTTTGGAACTGTCTGGTGACACACACCCCAAGGTAATTAAGTTGTCCAGTAACTGCTTTAAAAGGAAAAATTCCATAATTATGACTAATGGCCTTCTTATTAATCAACAGCTCACTTTTGCTTAAGTTGAGTTTATAGCCCGAGAATTTACTAAAATTGTCCAACACATTGAGTACCACTGGTAAAGACTTGAGTGGATCAGAAATGTACAATACCAGGTCGTCTGCATAAAGTGAGACCTTATGCTCAAGCCCACCTCTAACTATGCCCTGTATGTCCCTGCTGCCGTGAATAGCTATAGCGAGCACCTCATGCAAAGAGAAGGGGACTTGAAGGACAGCCCTGCCTCGCTCCACGGCATAGTCTAAAATATTCTGAATACTGACCATTCGTAAGCACTGAAGCTAAAGGATTCATATACAATAATTTGACCCACGAGCAAAATAAGGGACCAAAACCAAATTTCTCTAAAGTAAAAAACAAGTACTCCCACTCAACCCTATCAAATGCCTTTTCAGCATCCGTATACACGACACTCAGCAACACAGTGGTTAGATGTATAAACAATTTCAAACAACCACTTAATATTGTAGAAAGAATGATTTTTAACAAACCCCGTTTGATCAGGTGAGATTACAGAAGGAAGGGCATCTTCTAGTCTATAAGCCAATAATTTAGCCAGTATTTAATAAGGATATAGGCCTATAAGAGGTACAATCCAACGGATCCTTGTCCTTCTTTAGCAGCAGGGAGATACACGCCTGACAACATGAAGGGGGGAGTGCCCCAGACTCCAGCGAATCAGCAAAGACTTGGAGAGAAGGGAGAGAGACCATTAGAGAATGTTTTGAAAAAACCTGTTGGAAACCCATCAGGCCCAGGTGATTTCCCTGACTGCATGGATGATATGGCTGCTTTAATTTCATCTTGAGTAATAGGCGCTTCAAGATTTAGCTTAATGTCCAGAGAGAGAGAAGGAATATCGACAGAGTTAAAGAATGCCTCCATATCACTTAAAGACGCAATAGAATCAGAAGTATACAATTTTGAGTAAAACATTTTAAATCTATCATTAATTACTTTTTGATCCAGTGTAGTATCTCCACTGTCTGTTCTAACACCTGCTATTAGTTGCTTGGCTCTTACACCAAGCAAGTGGTTGGCCAAAATTTTGCCAGTTTTCTCCCCATGCTCATAAAAATCACTTTTACTTCTGAGCAAAACACCTTCAATCTGACACGTTGACAGAATATTAAATTCAGTCTGTAACCTCAGACGTTCCTTATATAATGCAGGGGAAGGTGACTGTACATATTGTCTATCAAGATTTAAAATCTGATCTGAAATATCTTCCTGTTTTTGTTTTGCAGATTTTCTTTTAAATGCTGCATATGAAATTATTTCACACCTAAGAAAAGCTTTCATTGCTTCCCATATTGTCTTGCAGGGCATACCCGAAGTCCTATTTTCACTCAAGAATGTTTTAATTTTAGTGGAGATATCTGTGACAAATTTCTCATCTGTAAGAAGCAACAGATCTAGTCTCCAGTGCTTTCTCACCAAATCACAATCCAGGAAAGCCATTTTAAGTACAAGGTAATACTTGTAATACTTTCATAACTGCAAGACCTAAATTCTGGGAGCAACAAGCTGCCTACAAAAAACAGAATCTATTTGGGTGTAAGTGTGGTGGACATGGGAGAAAAAAGAATAGTCTCTACCAGTTGGATATAAAAAACACCAAGGGTCCGTAAGGCTAAAATCTGCAAGAAAGGATTTAATATATGTGGCTGATTTGTTCGGACTAGCAGGTTTAGATGAAGATCGGTCTAATTGTGCATCCAGAAAGTTTAAGTCCCCACCAATAATTAAGGAATGAGAGTTTAAATCAGGAAGGTGAGAGAATAAATTACGAAAAAATCGTCATCAAAATTGGGTGTGTAAACATTAGCAAAAGTTACACGCCTATTACCGAGTCTGCTGGATACAATTATAAATCTTCCATTTTTATCTGATACGATGTTTAAAACCACAAAAGGAATCTTTCTATCAATAAGGATTGCAGTCCTTATTATATAAACGATGAATCAGTACGGCATCCGACTAAATCAGTCCCAGACAGTCCATTGGAAGACCAAGTGCAATCAGGCTGGTTTTGGAAGTATGATCCGAATCATGGTGATGTGCGCTAGTCATCCTCTATGGACTGGATAAAGTTAGTGGCTTCAGAGACAGACAACAACCACCGCATCTCACCACCTGGGAGAGTGATATGCATCTTCGCCGGGAAAAGTAGAGACGGACTTAGTCCTCTGTTGTAAAGTTCAGCCATGACGTTCTTATACTCGGTGAAAGCGGATGATCACTGGGCGCAGACGCTCATTCGGACCCGGCTTTGGAATAAGGCTGCGGTGGGCTCTATCCAGCTCTGGTGGGGATGACAAGGTCCGGTCGCCGAGAACCTCCACAAGAAACTGGGAAAAGAAGGCAGTTGGACGTGGACCTTCAACTGACTCCGGTAGGCCCACAATACGAACATTTTGCCTTCTACCTCTCCCTTCGAGATCAGAAAGTTTGGACTTCAGCAACTTCTTGTCCTCCTGAAGCGCTGCACATGTAGCTTCAAGTTGCTCTAAGCGTTGACTGAAATACTCTGCATTAGCTTCGAGGTCGGTGATATGCTGTCCGTGTCCCGAGACATCGGCTTGAATTTTGTCCAGTTTGGTGTCTAACATGCCAAATGAAGACTTAATGTCAGCAGCAATTTTTTCTCTTAGCTCCTCAAGCAAGTTCGAGACGTGTGTCGCAGTCAATGCTCCGCTAGCCTCGTTAGCCGCGCTAGCACCAGCAGAAGCACTTTCTGCTGACTGGCTGACTGCAGTTCTAAAATGAACTAATTTCTTTTTTTATCCTTGTTTCACTTGATGTTGTTTCACTGCAGTGACATCATTTTATGGTGTTAGGCTGTTGTCCCAACATCTCATTAGGTTGGCTAAACAAATTGAATTAAATATATTAAGATTCCAAGTGGACTGAGACTTAATTATGTAATTCACTTAGTAAATCAACTAAGAATACATTGAATGGAAACAACAACTGATTTCCTCTGATGCCATACACAGACAATAATTTGGTGTGTGCTAACTTAAGAAACCTTGTAATCTCATCACTTCCCTACTTTCCAAAAAACACAGAAGCGCTCATACAGTGCATAACACCTGCACTTTATTATCCATGACTGCTTTGTTGGTAATTCACCTGCACTTTATCCATTACTGTCATGCTGTTTTTATGGTCGGGCATGGCAAAAAGCATTTCACTGCATGTTGTACCATGTATGATGGTGTATGTGACAAATAAAATCTGAATCTGAACCTGAATCTAATTACTTTGCATTACTCCATACAGAGATGCCCATGAATCACTTATCTATTTTAATCCATACAGAGAACTCTTGTGCTCTACTGTCCTTCCCACATCTGCAGAAGTAGCAGTAGAAAGTGATGATTAGTATTTGGCCTTCCTAAACTGTATTTGTCTAAATTCTTGCACATATCAAAATGTGTCTTTACCAGCATCTTAGTAGCTTTAGGTGATGAATAACAATTGTATCCATGTATTGCCTTTCATGCACTTAGAGGTGTAGCATGTTAAACTAGCATAACTGTTGCTTATGCCAGCTGTATCACATCTTTACAAAGAGCTGTATACATATTGTCAACTGCTCCTACTTTAATCACTTCCAAACTCTAAACCATCCACTCCCACAGCTGCTCAACCACACTGCAGTCAGTGAAAAAAATAAGTAAAAAGAACAACAGTATTAATACAGGCCCCTTTATAGGATTACTATAGGACTTGTACGTCAAACTGGAAGAATCACTATAGGTTAGTATATGGTACTAAACAAGTATTAAAATATTAAAGTCCCATACCAAGTTGTCCTCGACTGGTTCAGCTTCTTTGACTAACTACATGCTCTCCCCCTATCCAAGGGTAACTGCTGTTTAAAGCTCCAGCGGCGATTGTTGTTCCTGTTACTGTTGTTACCTGTTAGCCACAGATGGCCAATCTATCGATATATTCATTCATTAAGGCCTTCTTTTGTCAGTTATCTCAATAGAGACTCTCTCCCATTGGAGAGAGTCTCTATTGAGGAGGATGGTTCCTCCCGAGGTTTCTTCCTCCAGCTTAGGGAGTTTTTCCTCACCTGTGTTGCCTTTGGCTTGCTCACTATGGGCTCAGACCTGAACTCTAAATGAAATTAAAATGAATAGATAAAGCTGCTTTGTGACAACTTGGCTATAAAAAGTGCTATATAAATAAAATTGAAATGAACTGAATTATTACTGGACAGTACATAATGAATGTTATAGGAGGTGAAAATATTACAGATTATTACTGCTGGAAAAAACAGCTTTTTGTAGGCCACTGCCTTCAAATGGTCTAAGCTGGCCTAGGGTGGTCATTAGCTACATTATTGCTGGTCTAGAATGTCATGGTGGTCATGGAGCTGGTTAAGGGTGCTGCTCACTGGGTGCTGTGTCACTGCTCCAGGGCACTTTGTTCCTGGCTGCCCGCTGCTTGAATGGGATCAATACAGAGAGAGAATTTTGTGCTGTTCACACTGTGTGCTGTGGTGTGTTCACGTATGACAAATGGTCATTTTACACTTACACTTAAGGGGTTCAAGTTGGTCAACTATCCTAAACTAGAAAAACTTTTTTTTTCAGCAGCAATACAAGCATCACACAGCACTGAAGTATGACATGAATTAAGACTACACTTAGATTAAACTGCCATGTTATTAAAATAACCATTAAAAAGGTTAGACAGCCAGGGGTGCCCAGTTCCAGGGCTGGTGTCCAACGGTTGATTTTCCCAGACAAACACAACTGTTTATTTCCAGGTTTAGTGAGTGTGTTTGAGTTGGGGAACTACCAAACTGTGCTAGGTACCAGCCCTCCAGGACAGGAATTGGGCATCCCTGGTCTAGACATTAGTTTAAAGGGGTGCTCTGGCCACAATGGAAATTATTATCTTTCCTAACCCTATTGTAAACACACCTGCATCCTACAGAAAATTTATGAATATTAAGCCTAATGGAATTGCTGCCAAAAGTGCCAAAAGTGCTAACAGCATAACAAATAAATGTGCCAAATTAAAAAACTACTTTCTTTCACTATCTATTTGGTTCTCATACATACAGAGACATTAGGTGCGGTAGGTCTCACAGAGCGGCAGGTCTCACATAAACTTAAAAAAGTCAGTTAATGTGATGATCTGTTGGTTACCAATGCAAAGGATTTTTTTCAGTCTTTAGACTTATTTGTATTCACTGTAAATTCACAGTTTCTCTTTCTACACAATGGGACTTGTGTAGAAATGATATGTGCTTGGATAGTGCGCACGATATTTGCAGTGAAGTTTTGGAAGCTGCACCCAAACATGGAGCCTCAGTCTCCGCCCCATCCTCTCTACCGTCCACTCTTTTCCACCCCTTCTCCTCCACCTCCCCACTTTCACTGTTGTGAAATACTGTAAGGTCTACGCAGTTCATCTACACACTATTGGAAGGTACGTTACACCGTTACTCACTCTCCGTGTGTGTAACTGAAGAGGTACGACTTCTTGTCTCTTGGAGTATGTGGTTTCTTGTAAGAATTAGGGTTTAATAAGCCGGACTAGCCAGAGACCAACGTTTCCGTGTCAAATGCTCAAGTTTAAAAAATAGTTTTGTCATGGCAGAAGCTGTGATTTAGGCGTTACCATGACGAACTCGGAGGCTGCTTGATTACTAACCTGTCCTGAGGCATCCTGCGGGGATTTTGATTGAGAATAAATGTACACGCTCTACAGCTCGCATTAATAGCTCTGGCATTTTTCTTCCATTTCTTCCATGTCCTGAATGCGAGCAGAGATGGCCACAAGTGGAATTAAAGAGCGTGTTCCAGCAGAGGGCACCACCACACAGACCACGACCGGTGGCTCGAAACCTCTCCACCGCTTCCTCAGAGCAGAGCCTAAGAGTGTCGGGGTGAGAGAGGGAGAGAGAGAGAGAGAGAGAGAGAGTATTTCTTTATTTCTTTTTGCTGCTGATTGGCTGCTGCCCTTTGACACAGCTGCAGTCCAGAATTTCCCCCGTAGAGCGTCTGGAGTGTTCTTGTGTTTTCCGTGTTGTTGTTCTTAAAGCCCTGTATATATATATATATATACACATAGCTAGTGATGGCTTAATGGTATCAATGGCAATCATTGCTGAGCATATGAGACGTGTCAGAGCATGCTGGATCAGTTATGCATAGTCAGTCTGGACAGTAAAACAGTTTCCTGTTCTGGCAGATGAATTTGGATTTGTGACCTGAATGATTTCTTGTTTGTTTTTTTGGATGGGAAAGATTGTCCTGATGTTCATGGGCTCATGTCTGTTCATGTTTGGAATCCCATTAAAGATGGACACTGAGGAAACCTCAGCAGACATCTACAGCTCCTTTTGGCTGGGCATCTTGGTATGTTCACCTTCATTTTTTTCTGTTTTAGGAGGTGAGTGCAATAATAATGTGTCAAAGGTGTGCTAAATATGAAGATGCACTTGCAGGCTTTACTCGTGACAGTTTATTTTAGAAAGACAGATGATAATAGCACGTGTGGCCACGACAATACCCTCTCTCCAGGGCCGACAACCAAAGTGAGGCAAGAATGCACTGCCGACCTGGACATACAGCGACACGACAGCTCTAGAGCCCACGTATGTGGATACACTATGTGGATATACTGGAGTGCCCCTAATTTCCACCACCTCTGGAAGGACCAGTTCCATCCCACCTTCATCCAAGGGTCCCTGAACTACTGGCTTAAGCAGAGAAATATAAAACACAGGGTGAACTGTTGCCTTGGAATAAATTATGCAAGAAATTTGTGAAGCCCAAGAACTGCTGCAGGTCTTTTCCCAAGCAGGTTGCAACCACTGACACCTTGGCCGCCCACTGGCCCAATGTTAGACCTATCTGACCACTAAAGCAACCATGGGGAGAGACAGGGAAGAAACGGATGGTTGAGACACAAAATTGCCAGCTGACTCAGAATCTAAAAGAGGAAACAGTTTCAGTGGTAGAAAATTCTTCAATACCCCATACTTCTTTGGCAGGATCCACCGGCAGACACTGTGCTCTTCCTCTGTAGTATATACTCAACCGACCCTTTGCAGACAACTGGACACCCTCAGGTGCATTGGTTTAGGACCACCAAGGGTGGTGCACATGGCAAAACCAGGAAGCTGCACACAGCTTGGGGTTGGCGATGCCTCTTTGTCTGGTCTATAGAGAAGGCCTTAATGACAGCATACAGATCTGGGCTGGCATCACGGCAAGCCAGCTCCGTTTGTATCTCCAGACTAAGGGTGTCCCTGTGGACTTCCAGCAACACTGACTCATTCTTGCTGTCGTCAGCTGCCAGGATATGGAATGTGATAGAAAAGTCCTCTACTGACTGGCTCCCCTGGCATAAGTGAAACAGTCTGTCAGCTACTCGCTACTGAACTGCTCCCAGGCTGGGTGGCCAAAGACCGTCTGGAAGCCGTGAACTCAGCATAGTTTGACGTTACTGGGCCCAATCCTGTGCCCACCCAGTGAGTGACTGGATGAAAATGGAGATGTGCTGGACATCAGAAAGTTCAGAGGATTCCATAAATCAAATCCAAGCAGGAAGTTTCTACAGGTCAATTCCTTGTTGGTGGGTTTGTTTGATCTATTGGGAAAGGTTCATTAAATATTATCACTTTACCTCTTGACCTCATGGAAGTTCAGTATGGCTTCACATTTAACAGTAGTTAAAATACATTTTTTAAAACTCTTACTGTTCTGTTTGGTCTTGTCCTAAAATGTGTTTTATGTGTTTCACAGTACTTTACTTGTGGTATTGTCTACATGCTGGCAGAACGCCAACCCACGAAAAAGATTGTGAGTCCTATACATTTCCTTTCATGCTATTGGTTTTGAAAGCACAGCCCATATTATGTCAGAAATGTGTAACCCGACTGACCTTAGCATGTTACTTTGCACAGTAAACGGAAGCCGTAAACATATTTTTGTTTATTTGTTCGTTCTGCTTATCCTTAACTGCTTATCCTGGGGGTGCTGGACCCTTTTCCAGCACTCATAGGTCTAAAGGTAGAGTGGCTGAGGGTCCTCTTTGTGCGGAGTTCCCTGTCTGGGTGCTACTTCCATGGTCCAAAGACATGAACGTCAGGTGGATTGGAGTTGCTTAATTGCCCCTTGGTGTTTTTGTTTTGATTGGAGTTGCTTAAATGCCCCTTGGTGTTTTTGTCTGTATGTCTGTCCATGTTGGACCAGTGACCTGGGTGTTTCTCCACCTTTCAGACTATGATCGAGCACCCCCACTAATTAGTATACATTTTCAATTATTCTATCAATATCTAAAAGGAAAAGAAAAAGATTTTTAATTTCAAGCATGCTTCTAGGACTTTGTTTATGAAACCAAAGGAGGCCAATACTTCAGGTTTTAATATTGGCATCTGAAAACAAATAGTAGTATTGTTCTATTTGTACAAATTAGTCAGACTTTTTTTTTTAATTAAGAATATATCTTGTATTTTATGATGAGATTTCTTTCTTTCAGGGTATTAATAATATTTAATTTAAATTGCTGTTTCTGAAGCATTCTGAAGTGCACTCAATGCATATGCTTTGTTTGATTCATTTTTCATTTGAAGTTCTTCCCTTGCAGGTCACAGCCAGTCTTGCACTTAGTATCATCTCAATACTGGGGACAGTAGTTGCTGCTATTGACTTCATCAAAGCCATGGAAATGGTCTCTGAGAGATACAGGTTTCGCATAACCATGAGCATTGATGGGCTCAAGAACAGTACAAACCTGGCGCACCATTATGTGAGTTACTGCAACTTTATAATTTTTATTGTATGTGTGAGTGTGGTATGCCGATTAAGCCTTCTTTAGTGAGAAACTACAAAAATCCTTTACTTACCATTACAAAGTTTGTAAACATGCCAGAGTACATATGTCTTACTTACTAGGATATGCTGATTTTTTCACTTATTTATGGTTTGGGTGCCATTGTTCGTGGTTAACTTGTATGACCGTACATCATTGTGACAGACCTGAAGGTTTGTTGCTGCCTTTTATCTTAGTACAGAAGCATTTTCTTCTCAAATGTTTAATAGTCCTGTGTGGATTTTTACCCACTCATTTACTTTATGTTTTTAATTTTTTTTCATTTTTTCTGTTTGATTGTGAATAAGAGGAGAGAGGTGCTGGAAGATGAAAAACTGTTGAGCCGTTGGTGTTATTTCACTTATGGCCACAACTGGGTGTTTTTTTTTTCTTCTCCCTACCTCTGTTTTTTCTGGCCTCGCCTCTCCTAGTCAGCCCTCTCATTAATGCTTATGTCCGTTCAGACCTAGCACCCAAAAGATGATGAATAACGCTAATAGTTCAGATGATTTGTTGGAATGTCAAAGGGATGAATAAACCCATTAAATGCTGTAAAGCGCAAACAAGGCTTCAGACTTTAGTGGGGACATCATGTTCTTGCAGGAAATGCATCTTAGGTCATCTGAACCTGTTAGAATCAAGAGGGCTGGGATCATTTACTTCACTCTTGATTTTCTAATAGGTCTAGAGGAGCTGCCATTATCACTTGCAAGGGCATCATGTTCGAGCCTCCTAATACCATACTGGATACTAAAGGCTGCTATGTCATAGTATCGGCCATTTTACAAAACACCTGTTATCCTTCCCTGTATCTATGCCGCTAATCTGTGTCTCCAACTTTCCAAGTTGATGGCACGCTAAGTCACAGCTGCCTCTCTGGGAGCAGCACTTCGGTGCACAAGTGGAGTTTTCAGGCGACTTCACACTGTGAAGGTAACCGAACAGAAGCTATCAAATGTGAGTGGGTGTGGCCAAAAACTCAGAGTCAGAGTGAGAACATGAGCGGTGAAATTCAATCAGGCTTGAAACAGGTAATCAAGGATCAAGTGTCCAGATATAAAATTCACATTTAAAAGGGAAGAAAAAAGGATAAAAAAGAAAATATCCAAAATTAAAAAAACATCCAAACAGACTCTGAGACAGAAGTATAATGTTCTTAAATATACAGGTTTACTAAATTATTACAAAATATTACATTCCAGAAGCACATGAAAAGACGTAATACAGAGATGGCTTGATCAAGGCCATCTCCACTCCCCCCATAAAAGGAATTGACCTTGCCAATTAAGCCTGGAATTAAATAAATATGGCACCGTTCCTTGATCGTACACTTTTACTGCCGGACAAATGCTTGCCAAACAAGGAAAACACAGCAAGAAACAGTAATCATTTTATGCTAAAAACATTTCTTTGGACTCAATTTTGGACCCCTACAGCATAACAAAATAGTTTTGTAGGGTTTCTTTCTAGGACAGGCACCATTACATTTGTATGTGCACCAACCCTGCGCTAACTCTGGTAGCCATGCATGTGTGGATGTGTGTGTGTGTGTGTGTGTGTGTGTGTGTATACTTCTCCCATGCTTTATAGCAGGTGTCTTTAGGAACATGACTATTGACATGCGTATTGGAGAAGCTGCAGTCCAAAAAACTTTTCTTGGAACAGAAAACAGTCAGGAAAGTGTTTGGTTCAGCAAGGCCATTCAGCTTTCATCTGTAGACTTATCACTAAAATCACCTCACAATATCTGACCCTTCCAAAATCAATAAAGTACAGTAAACCCCCACTATAACGTGGTTCAGCAGTCGCGGTTTCAGTCCGCAGATTTTTTTGGAGAACCGAACTAATAATTGTTTGCTGAAACCCCTGCACTAACGCAGAAACTGCAGATATCGGGCCTCGTCCGCCATGCCCCTTCGTCTCGTGCTGGGTTACTAAGCAATGCAGCCAAACAGCACGAGGACGAGGGGACGTGCTGGACGAGGGCCAGACATCACAACTTTTTTCGTGGCAATATATATACATTTTCATACATTTAAGCATTTAAGTGCTAAATTATAAAAAAATATAATTTACTAATTTTGTAACATAAATATTAATGTAAATTCAAATATTAATGTAAAATAAAAATAACTATACATTTTTTGGTACTGTGGAGAGAAACACAAAGAAAGCGCGTCTTGGGATGGTGAAATGCCCCTGTACTCAGAGGCGGGAAGTTTGAAAGTAGCCAATCCGAGAACGCTATTTATTTCTCCTTGCTGCTGATTGGCTGCTGCCCTTTGACACATCCCTGGCTGTACTCAGAGGCGGGAGGTTTTGAAGGAAAACGCCCATGCATGAATTACAGTACAGTCTATGCAGGGGTAACGCTTGTATTTTACATTCTAACACTGCGGGAGTTCATTGTAAACTGTACAGTACAAATATGGGTTTACCTTCGCAGTTCCTTTCAAGGTAATGTATTAAAATACATGAAATTAAATGTATTTTGAAATGTATTTTGAAATGTTTAAAATGAAATTAAAGTGTTTTGGGAGCATATTTGGGAGCATATTTAGGGTTTACACTATAAAAATAGGCATTTCTAGGCATTTTTTTTTACCTCATCACAACGCATTTTTTCACTATTCGCTCTTGGAATGTAACCACCGCGAAAAGTGGGGGTTTACTGTATTTCCCCATTTTTCTGACCCCCCACCAGAATCTGAACTCTAATATGCTGCAATGTCTGCTGAAACTCAATAAAAATAACTGAATAAAAAATATTTTACTTGAATAAAGAATGTACAATTAACAGTTGTTACTGTAAGATGTCAAAATTGTTTTAGGTGAAAAATTTGAGAAGTGAATTAATTACAGCGTCAATTGACGTAATTTCATCAGGCTCAGAATCAGAATTGCATCTATTGGCCAATTGGAGCAGCAAGCATGCTCTGTAAGAGACATATGGGTGTTGTGTAGGCACATGTACGCACATATTTTTACATGTTGTTGTTTGATACTGTTGTACTTGAGAGACACCATCGACCGGAATCAAATTCCTTGTATGTGTTCGCTCACATACTCGGCCAATAAGCACGATTCTGATTCCGAATCCGATTTTGATTCTGATATGGAGACTGGCGCTTTACGACGGGCTCTGGGTCCAAGGTCCACTGGACACTTGCTGTGTCTGCTGGCTGCAGCTTGCGTGCATGTATGCCAGCAGACTGCATGACTAAATGTGTGAAACTGGGCACTGCGTCAATTGACGCACACAGCTGTTATAGGTATAGCCAGTTAGCCGCCGTTCTAGTGTTAATCTGATTCTCTACCAATACCACTGAAGTTGCTCTTGCATCGACCTTGAACTGGTTTGCTGTGGTCTAAATTGGAGCTTACGTTTTGGGTAAGACTGAGAAAATACTTTTCTCGATTATGCATATTATTTATGGAGGGTTAGCAATGCCAATATTAAATATATAAGTACGTCAATAATTAAATAATTAAATGTCATTAATTGTTTAAAAGGGGAAATATAACAATAAATAATTATGGCTTTATTTAAAATTGGAAATAAAAATACAATTAATTAAATGTGTCATGAATTATTTAAAATGGGAAATAAAAACATAATTACTTAAATTTGTCATTAATTATTTAACACTGGAAATAAAAACATTCTTAATTAATTAAATGTGCAATATATAATTATTTCACTATGTATTTCAATTTGGCAACGTTCCGCACATCATGAATTAATTTTATCTGTCAGTCATGCCCATCAAAGTCAGTCTGGCCCATCAAAGTCAGTCAAAATCTGTCACTGCGGGTCGTCAACCGAGCATCTGATTGGTTACCCTGTACAACTAGTCAAGACCAATCGATCCCAGAATAATGGATCAATACATGGCCCGTCAACATACTTCGAGACAATAATAATAATAATAACTTAGTTTTGTATAACTTATAAAAGCAAAAATTGTGGCAGAAATCATAACCTATTGTTCAATAAAATTAGCAGAGTCAATGGAACTGTCCAACACCGCCCTGGACGCACTCTCTGTCACCATTTTCACCAAACTGGACTTGAGAAGTGCCTACAATCTCGTCCGCATCAGGGAGGGCGACGAGTGGAAGACGGCTTTTATAACTCCCACCGGCCATTACGAAACGTTGGCAGCTTTCCAACAGTTTATTAATGACGTTTTGAGGAACATGCTGGGACGATGGGTCTTTGCCTAACTGGATGACATCTTGATCTACTCCAAGACCCTGGAAGAACATGTCCGAGCAGTGTTAAACAGGTTGGAGTAAGTTGGAGAAATGCGCTTTCCACCAGCGTTCCACCACATTCCTTGGGTTTGTCATATCCCCTCAGGGTGTGGCCATGGAGCCCCAGAAGCTGGATGCTGTGTGTAACTGGCCTCTACCCACTTTGCGTAAACAGCTTCAGCGTTTTCTGGGGTTTGCTAATTTTTACCGATGCTTTATCTGGGGCTTCAGTTCGGTCGCAGCACCCCTTACTGCCCTCACCAAACCCACCAAATCGGCCTTCATCCTCAACTCAATGTGGAGGCCTTTCACCGTTTGTGCACCAAGTTCACCTCTGCTCCCATTCTTCTTCACCCGGACACTGCCAAGCCATTCGTTGTGGAGGTGGATGTCTCTGATGTGCACGTAGGAGCTGTCCTCTTCCAGCAATGTCCAGACCAGAAACTGCATCCGTGCAGTTTCTTCTCCAGAAAATTTAATCCCACTCACCAGTGGTACGGGGTAGGGGACCGTGAGCAGTGGGCTCTGGAGGAATGGCGTCACTGGTTACAGGGTGGCAGTGACCCATTCATTGTCTGGACAGACCACCAAAATCTCATAACCATCCAGCAGGCGGAACAGCTCAATCCCCGACAGCCGTGGGCTCTGTTTTTTTAATTCTGTCTCCTACTGTCCAGGGCCAGAGAACATCAAAGCCGACACTCTATCTCGTCAATATCGGAAGGAGGATGCCCGGGCGGATCCCGCGCCTGTCTTGCCACCTCAGATGATTGTTTTGCCTCTCTGGTGGGAGTTGGAAGATCGCGTCCGCCAGGGGCAGACCTTGGAGCCCCCTCCGACTGAAACTCCTCCTGGATGACTCTTTGTGCCCACGAGCCTACGCACCGACACCCTTCAGTGGGCCCATTCATCAGCCCTGGCTGGCTACCCGGGGTTTCAGCGGACCCTCTCTCTACTTCAGCATGCGTTCTGGTGGCCCAAGATGACAGTGGACACTAAAGAGTTTGTTCAGGCCTGTGTGGTGTGCGCCAGGGCAAAAACCACCAACCAACCCAGGCCGGGGGCTCTTAAACCTCTTCCTGTGCCCCATCACCCCTGGTCGCACATCACGCTGGATTTCATCACCGGATTGCCTGACTCGGAGGGAAAACACACCATCTTGACCATCGTGGATCGTTTCTCCAAGGCCATGCACCTGGTGGTGCTCCGTGGACTCCCCACAGCCAAAGTCACAGCTGAGATCTTATTAGAGCATGAAGTCCGGTTGCATGGGTACCCTAAGGACATCGTCTCGGACAGAAGGCCCCAGTTCACAGCCAAGTTCTGGAAGGCCTTCTGCCATCTGATTGAGTCTACCTGCAGTCTCTCTTCTGGATACCATCCCCAGACTAATGGTCAGATGGAACAGACCAACCAACAGCTGGAGCACTTCCTCCGATGCTTCGTCACAACCCATCAGCGCTCCTGGGCCCGATATCTCATCTGGCCTGAGCTGTCACATAATCTCCTCACCTCTTCTGCTACCGGACCCAGCCCTTTTGAGGTATGTTATGGGTTTCAGCCACATGTTCACCCACCAGGAACCGGAGGTTGATGTCCCATCGGCCCAACAGTTGGTCCGCAGGTGCCGGCGGGTATGCCGCCAAGCCCATGATGCCATCCGACGGGCCAACGCACGCTATGTCCAACAACATTGCCACCGGCACCCCCGGGGCAATTGTTCCATGTTGGTGACAGGGTTTGGCTCTCCACCCAGAACCTTTGCCTACACACAGGGTCCAAAAAGCTCTCCCCCTGGTTTATTGGACACTACCAGATCACCCATAGGATTAACCTTGTCACCTTCCGGCTCCAGCTGCCTGCCTCTCTACGTATTCTCCCGATGTTCCACATCTCTCACCTCAAGCCCTTCATCACTTCCCCCTTGGTTCCTGCTGCTCTGGACCCTCCTCCACCTCGGATCATTGACAGTGGTCCTGCGTATGCCGTCCGGCGGATCCTGGACTCGTGAAAGAACGGTCTTGGGTTCCTGTGCGGATATATCCCTCATCCAGGACTACAGTCGTCGGGTATCCTCCCAGCCGGGTGCGTCTGGTGACAGTCCTGGAGGGGGCGGTACTGTCACGTGATGTGCACGGGTCGACGGAGATGACGCACATCACAGGGTATATAAACAGGAAGTAGGTAGATTCCGGTCACTCAGGTCACTCACAAATTTCTGATCAGTGTACAGTATTGTACAGTATTGTTCGGTGGAGTGGAGTGAGAATGCGGTGCTCCGTGTTGGTAGTAGCGGAGCAGGGCTCAACCGTGGAGCAGCAGCTTGCAGAGCAACAGAGATTGAGGATGTCCGCTTTTTAATAAGCCACCTATGCATTGCTTTTGGGGTAACCAACCAAAAAATAAAAGTAGAATGGAACTTATGCGTTGTTTTAATTAAAGAATGTGGTCAACCGGTTCAAACCGTGCTGCAAAATGCATGGCGAAGTGAACTGTGTGAGCACTGCAGCGGCACGGTGCCTGTCTAGCCGAGGAGGCACTGAGGGACATGCCCTCTACTTAAACGGACCAATTGGAAAGCAGTAGCCTCACCATGGTCACGCCTCTGTATTACAAGTATTAAATCAGATCAGCATTCGTTCCACCCAGTAACTTTGATGGGTCAGACTGACAGATTCATTCATGATTCGCTGTTGGTTTGCTGCACATCATTAATTAATTTTATCTGTCAGTCTGGCCCACGATTGGCTGTCTTGAGTAGATCAGCATTTGTTCTGCCCACTGACTTTGATGGGCCAGACTGACAGATAAAATTAATTCATGATGTGCAGAACGTTGCCAAAATGAAATACA
>JBBIGA010027174.1:0-14119 GCA_037576975.1 Alestes dentex | reverse complement strand
GTGTGTGTGTATATATACTTTTCTTTTTCTACAGGGAATTGCTGGTCAACGAGGGTTGCCTGGACCTAAAGGAAATAAGGGAGAACCCAAGACGGTGACAGAGAGAGGTGCCCTTTTTGTCTAACATAAGTTATTAGAACACAAAGGAAAGGAGGATGGGTCTGAGTGTTCATGTGTGTGCGTGTGTGTGTGTGTGTGATTTTTTTACAGGACCACCTGGAGATCGAGGAGACCCAGGCAGACCAGGTGAGACAGGTGTGACTGGCAGGACTGGGCCTAGTGGGGTAAATGGTGCCCCTGGACTCCCTGGTCCCCCTGTAAGTTTTAACTTGTGCAAAAACACACCACAGTAATCTGAATCTTCATTACGTTGTATTAGTGAATAGCATTATAATAAAAGGTGTAGTTTACAAAACTTTACACATAAACTGAAATTGTATTTTAGTTGGTTTAGTTGGTTTGTACGCAAGTTTTTATTTTAACAAAGCAGGAACCCACCTGATTCTACATGTTTATTCAACTGGTCTCAGTTAGACAACTGCTCTGCAATTCCATTGCAATACAATATCAACCACAGAGCAACATCATTTCAGCCACCAACAGTCCCCTGTACAACACATAGAAACCCAGTAGACATTGCAAAGCAACCACCTAACAACACCTTAACAACCACCTCCAATAATATATCAACTATATCCACCCACGTAATGATACCTTAGTAAACACTAAGATACTACATCATATGCCTAAGAATGCATAGCAAAATTAATAGCATAGCAACTCTATCACAATACCACATGATATACCATAACTGAAATTACATAACCACCTAGTAACCAAGTAAGACGCCATATTAGCTGCCATACTAGCAACCACCTGAAACACCAAATCAGTCACATAGCAACTACCTGAGATACCATAACAACCCACAAGGCTAGGGTGTTCAGTGAGGGTTCAAAGTTAGATTACATTTACATAAAATATTTGGTTGACACAACTAAAGGCATGATAACAAACATTTACATTGTCTAAGACAGACAGCGGCGTTATCCAGTGTGGAATCCATCTAAGTGTGAAAATGCTAGTACAAGTTATTGGTAACAATGCATGCACCAGTGAGTGTGCAAGCTAAAAATAGGGTGTTGCATTACTGCTTGCACTTCTCATATGTTATATCAATATCTAGCCCATAAAAACAATCTGTATCCATGAATTAAAAAGAGTCTTGAAATATATTGTGCATTCATCAATACAGCAAGCAAACAAAATATGTAGAACAACACTCGATTATATTATCAATCTCATGAGTTAATTAAGCTTGTCACTTTTAGGCCTTCACAGTGTTTGCTTTGCTGTGTTTATTGCAGGGTGTTGGTCCTGTTGGAGAGCCTGGACAGAAGGGCTTCCAAGGAAGGCCAGGTTTACAAGGGTTAACAGGACCTACAGGCGAACCGGGCCCTGCGTTCGGAGCAGTCAAGGGTTCAAGGGGGCATCCTGGTGATCCAGGCGGGTTTGGTTATGATGGAAATCCAGGCCCACCTGGCGCTCAAGGTATTTACTGTCTGTTTTGTTCCTCTTGCGATTCTCTGATTCTCTTTTATTCATTATTAATTTAGTCTTAAAGTCCTTCCCTATTACATTACTTTATGTGTCCATCAAATGTGAATTTGGTTGGAAATGTATTGTCTCAAATGCAAGCAAAGTTTTACCTATATATATATTTTTTCTGTTTCTACAGTTTACTTCAGTCAAACGTCATATTCTTATAGCAAGTCTTTAGCACCGATTTGCTGCTCATTTGGCACGGTTCTTCAGTTTGAAGTTCCTGGAGAACGTACATTTCCTGTAGAATATTACAATTATTTGTCTGTAGGATTCTATTAAGAAAAATCATTTCAGCTGCTTATTCATCCTCCTTTAGTTTCTCTCTGTCTGCTACATTTTTGTTTCATTTTTTTCTATGATCATATCTTGCTCACCATTTAAAGGAGGCTGTAGTCCAAGCGGAGATGGAGGCCAGTGGGATACAGCAGGGAGCGGCAATGGTGACAAGATAAACTCCCTCTTAACTCTCTTCTTCTTCTTTCTTTGTGCTTCTTTGCATTTCCTTCACTCTTACGGTTAATGGACCTTCACAGTCACGGTTAATGGATCTTTGGGCATTATTAACCTCTTTCCTTATTTGATTTTTATTGACAGACACAAATACTTTTGCTTCACGCTAGGCAATGGGTCAACTCTGATTTAGGCATGATCAAATGTGTCAGTATTTTTTGGTTTTGGCAAAGCAGGCAATCACAAGATCTACCATGGCATCTGTTGTCCTTTGTCACCAAGTTAATCTCCTTGACACCACTTAGCTCTTGGCTTTGTTGTTGCCACAGGGGAGTGTGAGGCAGTACCAGGACCCCCAGGTGAGAGAGGATCCCCTGGACCTCATGGAATGCCAGGAATCCTAGGTAATAGGATAAAGCATATTTATAGATGTAGAATGTGTTGAGTGAATTTTTGCTTTAAAACACATCAGCTACTAATTAGGAGGGGTGTCCACATACTTTTGCCATATAGTGTATATGTAAACTTTTTTATACACTGATGTATTAATGCTTATGGCTATATTTAGGACAAGCTGACAGCATCTCTGTATTCCAGGTGTACCTGGTCCTAAAGGGTTTGCAGGATATGTTGGAGCGGAAGGAGAAAAAGGAGAACTAGGAGACCTGGGCAAAAGAGGGCCACCTGGGCCAACGGGTGCGTTGATTTTCTGTGTACAGGGGTTCTCGGGTTACGACAGTCTCGACATGCGACGTTTTGAGTTTACAACGCTCACTCTCATGACTAGTTTGGTTGCGCACAGCAGAGGAATACGCAGGCTACACAGTAACGCGGCGTATGAGTGAGGGAGCTGGCGCCCCCCAGTACGCTTACCTACACCATTTTAGACTGTTAAACCACAAGAGTTTTTACAATTATTTGTATCATTTTTTCTGTTACTACCGTACAGTGAACAAGTATAGTATATTTGTATTCTTTTCCTTTTTATGATTTTACAACTGTGTTTGGATCGGTAAGTGACTTAGGCTAGGGTGTCTTTCAAGTTACGTCACTGTCGTGGTAGCTTCATGATATCTAGTTTTCAGAGTGACTAATTTTCAGAGTGTCTTATTTTTACAGAACAAGCTCAGTATCTTGCCCTGTAAAAATAAGACAATGGTAGCATTTGAAAGATGGTGGGAAAAACATAAAAACATTATGGTAATGGCTCGCTCCAGTGATGAAACCCACTTGATTACTTGTAAAAATATGCTATTATTTATGAAACCTGACTTGGGTAAAAAGGGCAGTTAATGGTGGGAGGGAATCAAGGGAAGAGTGAAAGCAAGAACACAGATAAAAAGTAAAATAACTATAAAAGTAAAATGCTACATGGTGGAATATGAGAAAATGGTTCCAGTAGTCATGTTCAAACTTGAGCTCTTCCGTTAACTTATCAGGTAATAACTGTAATATCCTAATAAATCAAAACTTTCCAGGATTTAGACTCTGCGTTCACAGTCTGGCCAAATTGTAACAGCTGAATTCTGACAAAACAGTACAGGTGTGTGAAGGGTTTACCTGCTTATGTGTGTTTTGGGTTTTACTTCAGCTTTATTTCTGTCTGTTTCTCTCTTCAGGAGGTGTCTTCTGTCTTGCAGTGATTTTATTGTTTACCTCTTAGGTTTCACTGGAATTCGTGGAGACCTTGGTACACCTGGCTCTAAAGGTCAGGAGGGGACTGTTGGTCCTGCTGGTAAGCCAGGACTAGATGGGGATCCAGGGCTGAAGGGTTCCGATGGTGAGGCTCTAGGAGCTTCTCCTGGACCCACAGGAGACACAGGTTTACCAGGACAGCAAGGTGACAGAGGTGTTCCTGGAGATCGTGGCACAATTGGATACCCAGGTGTGACATTTTCTCTGTCAGACAAAACTAAAAAGTTGCTTTTGTGTCTAATCTTTTTCTTTCAAAAGATGACCTAACTATTCTAGAGTGTTCACATTTCTAACTCTAACAGTATATTACGCCTGTTGTCAAATTTCTGATTCTGAAATTTCAATCCATATTACATTAGTGGTCTTACCCGGAAGCGCAGAGCTTTTATTATGATTTCAATGTGATGAAAGTTGATGTTATGTACAGTAATGTTTTGCAAAAACATTAAGAAAGAAAGGAAAAAAAAAACATTTGCCAAACAGTGAAAAAACTTGAGCAAAACTTGAGTGCAGACCTGTCGATACCTGTTCTATGGAAATGTAATATGTTACGGAACTTTATAATTCATTCTACATTTAACAATTGCATTTAATTTAACGAGTGTAAAGTGAGAGTAATAACTTCTAACAGTTAATTGTAGATGTGATATTCTACAGGAATGGAGGGAATGCCTGGGATGATTGGCAAGAAGGGTGACGTGGGTCCTCTAGGCTTACAGGGGGAGTTAGGAAAACCTGGACCAACAGGAACATCTGGCTACCCTGGGGTGCCTGGTCTAGCAGGAAACCCCGGTCCTCCAGGTGTCATCGGACAACCAGGTAATATAAGTATGAAAGTGTCCACGATTTAGCAATAAATCTGGATAAAGTATATTTAACTAATGCTGCAGTATTTGATTGTGGTGAATACTAAATGGATAAGAGTGCCTCTGAGGCTGAGGCTCCTGTTTTGGGTCTCATATTTCTAAGAGGACTCAAAATAATGAAACTTGATATCTTACATCTCCAACATAAGAGATTTAAAACACTGATTATTAATAAAATAATGATAAAGTTAAATAATGCTATGTTAAAATGGCATGCTTAGCTTTGCAGAGTGCATTTTTATGTTGAAAAAAGCTCAAAACATGGATCTTGTAGAGGAACTCATGGCAGATTCTTAAGCCACAGATACCTAGCAATACCTAGAGAGTCATTTCATTCAAGGTTAGGCCAGATTTTCTTTTTTTTGTTTTGTGCTGTTTTTTTTGTACAAAAACACCACATAGTGGGGCAAGTCTGATTTGTACAAAAAGATGAAATATCTACAATGTATTGTATTTAACATTTTGTTCATTTTTTTTTAATTATTTGTGTATTTTTAGATTCTTTGTATTTGTTCTGGGGTTTTTTTTTACATATTTATCTGAACTTTCTTTAAAAATATTGTATTGTTTAAAATAATAGTGAAAAGAATGGTTTCCAATTTTCACAATTTTCCACTTACCCAGATGCAGCTGATTAGCCAGTACATGTTTGGACTCCAAATTATCTTTAGAATAGCCCTGCAGGGATGAGGCGAATTTTGATCACAAACAATTCACCTAAATCTCTTGCATAAATTCCCCAAACTTTACACATCCACTCCAACTGTCTCCAGCTCTTCGTTAGAGCACCACAGACTTATTGACGTGGTTTAGGACACAGTCTGAATTACTGTGAGCTATAAAAGAGAGTGAAACATCATATAACTGAACCCTGCAGGTGAGTGCAGGTGAGTGCCAGTTTATTCCGTGTACTGTGGAGTGGCATATTCATAGATGTGAGCCTTATTTACCTCTGCTGCTCATCCATAGGTCTCACAGGACGAAGTGGTGAACGAGGAGACAGCGGCGCCTTAGGGCCTCTGGGACCGAAGGGTATTAAAGGAGACACTGGAGGTGATGCTGGGCCAGGAGAAGCTGGGCTTCAAGGAGATCCAGGAGAACCTGGTCGTGTTGGTCATACTGGTCTTCCTGGGCTTAAAGGTCTGCACTTGGATGTTACTTCACAAATAGCAAAACATATGAAGTCTTTTGTGCAATATGACACCATGACATTATTGTAAATGCATATTGTTTATTTAGATTCCTCTAGTGCTATGGTGAGGTGTCATCACTGGGGTTCATATTAGGCATTGCACTCAATATATGACAAAATAACAAAATGAAAGAATGTTTTGTTGTGGAGACTACAGTATCAGATTTCAGTGGAAATGTACAAACCTTGATGAAACAGTCAAGATACAGATGGCTATATATTTCACTATAGAGAGGTTTGGTTTTATAACTGTTATCTGGGCAGCTGGTGGCTTAGTGGTTAAAGTTAGAGGTGTTGGAGTGGTTAGAGTTGCCCCTGTGATCAGAAGGTTGTGGGTTCGAATCCCAGAAGTGCTGGTGAGGTACCCTTGAGTGCGGTACCATCCCCACACTGCTCCCCAGACGCTGTGTTCCTGTCTGCCCGCTGCTTCACTTGGTGAATGGGTTAAATGCAGAGTAGAATTTTGTGCTGTTCACACTGTGAACACTTTGCGCTCGTAAGGGGCCAGCCTGGGCCTGGACCTACACTGGCCATTAGAGAGAGACTCAGGACTGGTGCTGTCAGGGTTAAGAGTAGGACATCTACTCCTCGCAATCAGTGCCATCGCTGGCACCTGCAAACAATAAAGCCCTTATAAACAGGGCTTGCACACTTACAGTGCAAAGGCTTTGTGTGAGATGGTCACAGTGTTTATATTCTTTAAAAGCACAAAGCTGGTAATTTTGGTAACTTCTTTCTCTGCCTTTAGCATTTGGGTGTTCCACCAACCCGCACTAAAAGCTCTCGAACTCTACCTCTCTCCTTTAAGTGTTCTACCACCCAGCCTCAGTCATACATGAGTCCTCTCTTTCAGCTCCTCAGCCCATATGCAAAAAAGCACTCAGTACACTATCAGTTGCATCCACACCTGGGTTGCAGTTACACATCTGTCCTTGCATTTATCTAGCCTTGTCTCTCTCTGGCAGTTTTTCCAAGTTATTGTTTTACTTTCTTCCCTTCTTCTTCCTATTTTTGGGATAAAAGAAACCCCCCCCCCCATCTTAAGACAAGCCCCCACGGAAGTCCCACCCATGATCTGGCCTGTGGCTTAGTAGCACTCAACTCGAGCGCTGTGGGTTCGTGCCTTGTCTGTCGTGGGACTTTGTTTTACTGCTCGCGGTTAATTCCTGCTGCTCTCTCAGTCTCCACACTTGGGCTCTATTCTGAAAATCATAATCGAAGCATTGCTTTGGCCCTGCCATTGTGTTACAGTTATGTTGTGTAAAGCTGCAGGATGTCACTTGCAGTTCTGTTTAAGATGGTTGTTGTAAGAGATTTAATTGTTTTACCCCATTTCCCTGCACGGAAAAGCAAGTCTGACACAACATCTGAACCCAGCCTGCATACAGATGTAAATGATGAAAACTATTCTCATATTGTTACTAATCTTCATTTGCAGGTTTAAGAGGTCCTCAGGGCATGTCAGGTTTCGAAGGAATGACCGGAGACCCTGGTTTGAAGGGTTTTACTGGAGAGAAAGGAGAGATAGGTGTCCTAGGGAGAACTGGAGAAAAAGGATTTGGTGGCCATCAGGGAGATAAAGGTTAGACTTTTTGTTGTCCACGTTATGGTTTTCTACTATAATATTTCATCTATACACTTTCAATAGCTTTAGATGTTTGGAGATCCACTTGTGGTTCCTCTCTTTCTCAAGGTGATGCAGGGCTTATTGGCCCTCCGGGTGAGCCTCCAACTATAAAAATGGAAAAGTTAAAAAACATCATGAAGGGCGCCAAAGGTGACCATGGTACTGACGGAGAGCCAGGTTTCACTGGGCCCCGAGGTGAGTGCTGTGAAATGTATGTTACTCCTACACCTAGGAATTGTGAGACGCAAGCAAGTTCTTATTTCATTCAACCTGTTTTTTTATGTATGCTATTTATATCACACACTTTATTGTAAATAGGCATGTGAATTATTTTATTTGTAAAAAAAACAATTAAAACAAAAAACTTGAAGACAGTTAATGTCACGGCTCCCCTCGTCTCCCCAATGAGAGCAGGCGCATAGCCAGACATCCATTTGCATTTCTTTCTTTGTTTTTCCAAAGACACAAAACAAAAGGCACGGGGAGCAGAATCCTAAACAAAAGGAGAGAAAGGAAGGTGCAAAACCGCTACTCGGGATGACGGTGGACCGACGAGCCATGTCGGTCCCTAAAGAACTTAAATACAAAACCAAACCCCCAATCAAAAAACAATCAAAACACAAAACATCCAGCTCAACACAGCTGTTACTAATACTTAACAAAAACCCATACCCTCCATAATAAAAGTCCCCAAAACAAAACCCAAAACTGAAAAAGGACAGCCTCTAGTGGCCACCCACCGTTACTGTCCCAAGACATGATAGTTAATGGGTTGTTATACATTGAATATCATATAATTAGTAGAGTTGATTATTGATTATATGAGTAATCCAGTATTCTAGTTATTATTAACTGAGGAAGCTCTTGTTTAGTTTTTTGTGGGGAGGGTAAAACAAAAAAAATGAAAAAATAATTAGTGTTCGTGTTCACAGGGCATTCGTTAAACCACATAATGGGTCTAATGATAATGATGATCCAATAACAAGTGAAATAACCCAGCGTCAATACCTCTACTGGAGCTTTTTTTATCTTGCTGTAAAGAACATAGTCAAGTAAGAATACAGTCACTGAGCCCTAGTGCATGACCAGCAACTCTTTTTATACACTATTTGTAAAAGACTAGTAAAGTTACATTTATTCACCAGTGTAATGCTAGCTGGTTCAAAACAGGCCTCACTTGAGCAGTCACTGAACATAACAGTGAGTGGCACTGTCACATCACAGCATAAAAGGTCCTGGGTTCAATTCCCAACAGGGGTAACTAAGAGTTCTTTCTGTGTGGACTTTGCGTGTCCACCAGGTGCTTCTCCCACAGTCCAAAGACATGCCTGTCAGGTGAATTAGTTCTGCTAAATTTCCCCGAGGTGTGTATACAGCTCTGAAAAAATAAATAAATGTTCAGTTTCTTAGGTTTTTATCTTTTATTGGTACGAGTATTGAACTGAACAGCTTTGCCTTAGTTTTTAAGAACTGCTGACAATATTTCTTCTAATTTCCACATAAAAACATTGTGCTTTAAAGCATAATTTTAAAGGTAATGACATCAAAATAAGAGAAATGATGCAGCGTTTACAGAACTTGAATAATTCAAAGAAAACAAATCTCTTGTTCACTCAAACAAAATGGCAATAATTACCTTTGACATACTTCTAGTAGTGTTTTGCCGTCCAACTGGTCACATTGCAAGAGAAGAGTGTTGATTACAGCAGTGCTTTTCTTCATTAAATGAGGTTTGATTCAGGTAATCACTAATCAGTACCTCATAAAGCAGAACGAGATGCTTAGAAAATTTAAGAAAATTTAACAGACACTGGCATGGTACAGTTGTCATGTTTATAGCGATGCTGATTTAAAATAAATTGCAGTGGTTTCTTATTTTTTCCAGAGCTGTATGTGTTTATGTGTGTGATGGGTCTCTGTCTGCTAACTTATGACTGTTGGGATAGATTCCAGCATACCCACCCACATTGTGTAGTGCAGTTAATGGATGTATTATTATTATTATTAGTAGTAGTAGTAGTAATATTATAAACAGTGATGTGATTCTAAAGTCAAGCTAGCTAGCTAATGGTACATATTAATATTATTTATTAATTAATAAAAAAGACACATCGAAATATATCCTATCCCAATATATACCCTATTCCATTCTGCATCACTTGCACGTCAGAGTAAATGCAGTGCACTGAAACTAAGCTTGCCTAGTCTTGTTTTGTATATGCTTGTGAATACATACCTTCTAGTACAAAGTTGAAATACATTATTTGAAAACATATGCACTGAAAGAATATTAAATAACAGAAGTGAACACTTGCTCCACCTCACTGTGTGTCTGTTAATGAATGGAAAATGAAACAACACAGAGATTCCTTGTCCTGGTCTGCAGGTCAGAAAGGTTACCCAGGGACTCCAGGACAAGAGGGGTCCCATGGATCACCAGGAGAGCCCGGCCGTGAAAAGGGTATACAAGGAACTCCCGGAGCTCAGGGACTACCTGGACAAAAGGGGATCCCAGGAGATACAGGACTCCCAGGAATTAGTGGTTTTGAAGGAATGCCTGGATCCACTGTAAGTGATGGTAAAACGCATGGTGACACATCAACCTGTATCTGCAAGCAAATTTTATTAAACAAGTAAAATCCCTACAAATAGGGTTAGTAACAGTATGGAAGCCGTTTATTTACATAATAATAATGTGATATGGATATAAAAAGGAATTATTTAAAAGGCATCGCAAAAAAACACACGCTAGCATTCTGTCATTCCATGAGCTAGACTTCGAGTGAAGAGTCTGATAGTCAGTGTGGCGTTAATGGTCTTGCTCAAACAGCAGTGGAGGTCACTCCTAATGAAGGTAGAAGGTATAAGTACAAGGATAAGAACCATTAACAGCACTACCTCAGTTCCGGACAAATCACAGCTTCAGGAGATCAAGTCTGGTGGCACAGGCTTCTGGTATATGCAACCACAGATAGGAACCATTAACAAATGTCTGTACTGAGGCTTAAGTAAAGACAAAAACCTTTCAGAGCCAGAATTCACAGAGCAGAATCGACCCACAGTCTGTGATGTAGCGCTGTATGATGTAGCACTGCGGTGTGGCACTATATCACACATTGCTCTACCATCTTTGTACACTGAGATAAATTTTCCTCTACATTTGCATTAATGTAAATGGTCTTTAATGGTATTTGTAATATCACAGGGGGAGAGAGGTTCACCTGGTGCCTATGGAGCATCAGGAGATCCAGGAATCTCTGGAATTAAAGGTAATGTGAATTTTTTTTGGACATAATTTGAAAACATCAGCTTGTGTTTACCCTATGCCAAAAGTTCATGATGAATAGATCAGAAAAACCTATTGTTGGTGTTGACAGTAGTGGTTCTAGCAGTGTTGACACTAGCGGTACCCTGGGTGAACACTTGCCTTGGTACTCCCAGCCAAACAACCAGTTATTCCTTTTCTAATTGTCCATGCTGCCCCCAACAACATGCCACCCATACATCTGCCATCTGCCAATTAGTGTTGCACCTGACTTCATTGTCTGAAGAATGTTTATGTGGTGCAACATTTTTTTTACAAACAATACCAAGATCAGTTATAGGTGCATTAGGCCAAAATTATAAATAAGCAAATCATGGTCATTATAAATAATACATTCTGATCATTTCTAACTAACACCATTCAATTACAGGTGAAGAGGGTGATGTCATAAACATGCCTGGACCCACAGGACCAAGAGGGGAACTTGGCGAGTCTGGGCCTCCTGGTGAGGAGATCAATTATCTATCAGAAATCTAACCATTACCTGATCAAGACAGACCACTGAACCTTTATGAGTTCATCTGTGGTGGTGGATTAAGAGTAAGGAAGTCTTATTCACTGGACTTTTCACAGGCCATGAAGGTGTCTTTGGAGAACCTGGAGATAGAGGAAGTTCTGGATTTGATGGCATTGAAGGAATGAAAGGATACCAAGGTGAACCTGGACAAACAGGACAACGTGGTAAGAGAATCCAGTTCTGAATTTCAGGACTCCAGCAATTACACTTGAGTGGATAAAACCATGGATAGTACTTATTCACAGAGAGCCCTAACACCGGATTTCCTCAATTCTTTTGGCAGGTACTGTAGGGCTACAGGGTTTCCCAGGAAACCAGGGTACCAAGGGCTGGCCAGGAGTGCCTGGAGAGGCTGGGACCCCTGGTAAACCAGGACATAGTGGGCAACCAGGTATGTTCAAGACAGATTAATTTAACAGGTGATAAAACTTTTGTTACTTCCCAACTGACCTCAGTCCCACAGAGTCTTTGGGGCTGATTTGACCATCAAAAATGTGGATTTTGCCCCAGGTTTTGCACCGCCTGATGCAAAGCTTATTTTTTTGCAGTCCGACCCAGATCGTCAAACTAAAACTGATCTTGCACGCATTTCGTGTTTGTAGGTGGGGTGTTTTTAAACCAGGTGTGGTCAAGTGCAATGGCGGGCACGTTGCTATTTTACGCAGAGAAATAACATTATGCTCTTGACTCTCTAAAGGCAAAAATGCATTATTGAACAATATTTAAGCGTTGCGATTTAGACACATGCAGGTGCATGACGCTTGTTCCAGACACAAGTATGCACTCGAAACCACAAATTGGTTTTCATTTAATTCGTAGAGTACGACAGGTTGTTTCATGTAAAAATAAAGAAACTAATATAAATGAATGAACGAATGAATGAATGACAATAACCATTTAATAAATCAATGTAATTAATAATCAGAATCATTCATAATAATGCAAAATTAAACACATTTCCTCAGCTGAAACTGATCTGATTTACCTGGTAGACTTGCTATCATAATAGTGATCCACTATAGACTATGTGCCCTGGCCTTTTAAAGGTGAGGGGTTGCGCCATTCTGATTGGTTTATTAAATGACACGCTGTCTGTTTTTCACGCCATCAAAATAAGAAAATAGACTTGGTCAGTCCCACAAACATCTGCTGCGCTTTACGCCATACGCTTTAGACCACATTGTTAAACTACAGCCTTTTGTGTCCATGCATTGAAAAAGCAAATGCCTGGATTCAACAATTCCATCAGTTAAATGGAACCATGGCTGAGATAACTCTGTTTGGCAACCAATCAGGATGTTCCACATCTGGAGCCTGGACCAGTAAAGACTATAACCCATGCCACAAACTGCAGTGTAATCATTGATGGGGATCTTAATTTCAGTGACCACATCAAAATTATAACTAAATAAACATTGTAACATCTCAAGAAAATGTTTTATGTCAAAGCAAGATTTGGAGAAACTTATTTATGCACGTATATTCTGTAGTGTTGACCATTGCAATGTTGTTCTTATTGGTCTCCTTAGAAAGACCCTTAGACAGCTATAGCTTAATAAAAATGTCGCTGCTAGAGCTCTAACAAAAAGAGAGAAAAGAGAGCATGTCACTCCAGTACTCCTTACACTGGCTTACAATTAAATATATAACTGAATTCGAAGTATTACTTATTGTTTTAAATCACCCTAAATATATCTCTGAGACGTGTGATGAATATAAGCCTGGAAAGTCTCTTAAATCAACAGGAGCTGGTCAGCTTTTTTGTTCCAAAGCTGAAACAAAAAAAAAAATGCTGTCCCCTGCTGGAACAAGCTCTCAGTGCAGATCAGATCTGCCTCAACTGTGGCAGGTTTTCAAAATAAGCTAAAAACTGCCTTGTTTTCCGCTGCCTTAAATTAAAGCAGTTGTATCTGTTCAGATACAGTTTAATATCTGATACATCCTCTATGTTACATAGTATATTGATTTTTAGAACAAGGAGACGGAAAAGGTTGTGGGTTCAAATCCCACTATAACCAGTGGCACCACAGAGGTACCCTGCTACCGTTCCCACACACTGCTCCCCAGGCGCCGTGCCGGTGGGCCCTTTAGGTCCACTGCTTCACTTAGTTAAATACAGAGATAGAATTTCACACTGTGTGTTTTGCTGTGGTGTTTTCATGCGTGACTATAAGAGCCACGCCACTTCAGTCACTGACAGCTCTATTTTTAGTTTTGTACAGCTGCACTAAAGTCATGCACTCTACCTATATATTCTAGTGATATTCTTCTGTATGGATTTTATTGATTTATTGTTTACTTTTACTTTTACTATGTTATCTGTGTAAAGCATATGACCTTATGTGATCTCTACAAATAACCTCTACGTATGACAATGTGCTGTTCAAATTAACTTGCATTGCCTATACAAAAGTGGGTAGTAAATAGTTTAATTTACATATTACTCTTTTTCAATTCCATCAGAATTGAAAATGAGTCATGTTCAAATGGCTGGATTTCTGCACAGTTAGATGAGTTTCCAGATGAAAATGCACACAAATTAATCTGATTTATTAGTATGTTGGAGCAAATAAATCAGCAAACCATGTTGTTCCAGGGTTTCCCATCTGTGATTTACTGAATTCTGAATTATTTTAATGCAGTGAAAAAATGAAAAGGTTTTTTTCATATGCATTCTTCTTTTCAGGTTTTCCTGGGCTTAAAGGGATTTTTGGTTTGAACGGTCTTAAAGGTCAAAAAGGTCTTGAAGGCTTTCCAGGTACTCTTCCATCTTTGGAAAAATGAACAGAATAATGATATAAATAATTATAATAAATATTTTATTTGTATATATATATATATA